>WBMY01011902.1:0-16913 GCA_013397315.1 Donacobius atricapilla | reverse complement strand
AAGTAAAAGAAGTCTTCCTCATTTTGACCTTTTTACCTTTGTAGTATATTCGTGACAAACGTGACAGACAAATCCTTGGTAGAATTTACGGTTTCCTGTTCTCCTAGCATGGGGAAGGCTGGCTATTGTTTTGTATTGCAAGAACAGCTTAAAATTGACAAGAAATGAGTTACTAGATCTGGGGTAGCTTATCTAAATCTGGCTTCTGTTAGCTACAGGCAAAAGCTTATCTATCTACTTCAGCTAACTCAGCAACATCTGCTTTGACTATGATCTTAACTCTGCTAAAATCCTTAATTTCTCAAAATTAACATTTCACTGGCAGCTCCAATGGTGTTTTCCCCGTGTGATCCTTGGCTGCTGGAGACAAACCATGGGCCCCTGAATGTCCACCACAGGGCAGGGGCAGGGATGAGTCCTGCTCACACTGCTGCTCCAGGACCAAAGGATTTCAGGCCTGTTCTGTCAGCACTATGCCTTCCCTTGACTTCAAGAATGAACGTATCAATAAATAAAGGAATTGGGCCTGGGCCTGGCAGCACTCTGTGGTGCCAGAGAGAACCTTGGTGCTGGCACAGCTTGCAGCCAGCATTTAAACCAAGGCTGTGCAGTCCCTCCTCTGCCCTGCACAAACCACTCAATTATGGACTGTCAGCAGAGGGGTCACACTTCAGACCTGTCAGAAACACGGGAAAAAACTGCCCCATCCTGCACTCACAAAGCAGCTCCCTTCAGTATTAAATGAAGACAAGCCAGGCACACCGTGTTAAAAACTCATTTCCTCCAAACCTACCACAAATGCCAGAGCTGCAGTGCCACTGCCTTTCCAGAGGGAACAGGCACACCCAGAACCCGAGGGGATCCCTGCTGGACCCTGCCAGGGCACAGCACAACTTCACCCCCCATGTGCCACCTGCAGCCAGCCAGCCCCTTGCACCTTCCTGTGCTACCACCGGGAATGAGAGAGGGAAACTGCTTATGGAAAACAGACCTACTGCAGAGCCTCAGAACACAGCATCTGTGGGAGTCAGGGCTCTCCAGGCAGCCTCTGCTCCCAGCTGAAAACTTCACCTGTGCGTGGTGGTGATGCCTTCAGTTTTATTTCCATGTATTTCAGGTTCTGTGCTGCCCAGGGGTGCAGTTCTGAGCTCATACTCAGTGTCACTCAGCTCTGCACACAGCAGGGACACAAAACAAATCCTTTTCCTGCTGCACACCAAGGACAACTTTCAGCCCAAAAGCACAAACAAGGGTGGGCTGGAGGGAGGAACAAGAAGGATGGGACCTCACAGCCTGAAGCTGTAAGTGGACAATTAAACCTCAATGCGCAAATGGACCCAAACTTAGAAAAGTGTGAGACCTCGTGACCACCTGTCCATTTTGTGTCCATTTTGGATCCATTCTGTGATCATTTGGGGTCTATTTTGTGACCATTGGGGGTCCATTTTGTGACCCTTTTGGGTCCACCTTGGGTGCAGCCCTGGTCGGGCCCTGTCCTGCCCAAGGTCTACCCTAAAGGCCTTTCAATAAATCCCTCCTTTATTCTCCATCTCTGTCCAGCTTCTGTTCCAGCTCAGCCTCCCAAGGCACCAGTGGAAGGAGCTGTGAAGGCCTGTGTGCAGAGACATCCCATCAGGGAACCCTTGGAAGCTCTGGGGTGTTTTCCAGAGGCTCCCTGCCCCTGTGCGAGCGGCACAGGGAGAGGGGACCTGGCTGCTGCCACCTCTCCTCTGCCGTGTCCCCTCTGCTGGCCCTGCTGCTCCCACCACCCTCCCCACAGACACAGCCATGGGACAGGGCCCACAGCCACATCCTGGGCTCTGGCAGCCCCTCCAGGGGAACACAGCAGCATTTTAACGAGTTCTGCTTCTTTACAGCCTTTCATGTGAGGCACAAATGGAAGCCCTTTTCTCCCAGAAATGGAATAACGGTGCGCAGCCCCTGCCCCTGCTCGGGGCCCACCCTGCGGCGCTGTGGCTGATCCATTCTGCTCGCACCTGCAGAGCTCCTGCAGAGCAGCAGCTCTCAGCAGGGCTGCTCATTGTCACTAATGCCAGACACCAACAGGATAAACACCACATGGAGAGGTTCTGTGGGTAAACTGCAGAACAAGATTATCAGTATTACCTTCACGTAACTGGGATTCTGGAATGTGCTGATCTCTGGTTTAAAAATAAACCTCGGGATGAAAATAGAATTTGGCAACAAGTTTTAGCTAAAAAATGGTATTTTGAAATGGGGGAAAAAAAGCTGTGAAAACTTTATTTTCCTTTACTAAGGAAAGAACTCAAATGACAGAGAAGTGGCTTGAACACCAGTGGGTTGCAGAGTACAATGAGCAGCACATTAACACTCCAGTGATGATGCTGTGCCTGCAGAGACAGGACTCTGCTGCCATTGTTTTCCAGGATGAATTGTAATCGAATGAAGTGGGTGAAAAGACCCCCACTGATGCCAAAAGTTGGTTGCCTAGTCCTAAGAGCAGTCAGACCTCCATTACGAACACCAATATGTCTATAAAAATTAAAAAAAAAATAGAAAATAATACATGTTGTTTTAATACAGGAAAAAAATCTTCATTAGCTCTCAACACAGAGAGTTACAGCTGCACTGTTCAACCAATATGTGTTGTGAAATACTGCAGTGATGGTACTCCAAGTCCTCTGTTCTAAACACCTACACAAAATATTGCAGTTATAATGAGCACAAAAAAACCTGCGATGTCAAAAAAATCTATGTCCTCTCCTTTAGGAATGCAGTTCATGATTAGAAGGAGTTAGGCCTACAAAGTTGATCAAATAAGTGAACATATATTGGATTTTTAAAGTTTCTAGTTAGAGAAAATTCTTTACAAGAAACTACTTAATCATTTTACCTTTCACACATCTGCTACATTGGCAATGTGATCCAAACAGAAATCACTTTGCTGTAGTTCAGAGTCACTTGGTTTTAACGAGTTTCTGGAGGAATGGAGATGGATTCTGCTGCCAGCCACTGTTCAGCCCAACAGTGCAATGGAAACATCAGCTGAGGCCATGGGCTATCCCTGCTGTCACACTGCTCTGTGGAAAAGGCCGCGTTCACAGAAGGGAGCAAGATGCATCAGGTGTGGACAAGGAAGGAAACCCAGCACTGAGATCCAGACCTACTTTCTCAGCTGAGGTAACTGAAGACTTTTGTGTTTGAGAACACGAACATGCAGGAATGTGCTCTGCCGAGGATAAAAGGAAACAACGTGCTCTGTTCAGACTAGAATAAAGGCCAAAAACATAGATCCCTTTCAACCCATATTATTCTTTGATCCTAAGAAATTAAAGAATTAAATTTTAAGTAACTACAGTTTAGGGAGAAGAAGACCCATTGGGCTGCAAATTTTTAGAATAAAATACCCAGCTCTTAACAGACAGTGGGTGGTTGCCCCAGTAACATGACACCATGAAAGCTTTCACGGGCTCAATAGCAGTGACCCTCTCTGTGAAAAATAAAATGTATTAGAACTATTTTAGGGACCTTTAAAGCTGTAGGGAAGATTTCTCCTCATCTATTAGAAAGCCAAGATGCAGCAGCAAAAGCTCTGCAGCAGTGGCTGGTCCATGACTGAGGGCACGTGGCAGGCAGGGCTGAAGCCTCAGAACACCACAACAGGGTCTCTTCATGTCCTCATTCATTAATGCATTCTTTATAATCAGCTGAACAGCTGGTAAGTGTTAAAAAAGGATCCAGAGCAGCTAAGTATGGGACGTGATCAGTCTTATCAGTGTAACTCCTCTTGAACAAGAACTCATCCTTGTGAGGATGAGTTGCAGAGACAATCTCAAAATCTAATCAAGAGAAACAAAATTGCTTAATCAGTGCTGAATTTTCAATCAAAAATCAGGGTTCCCCTTAGTCACTGACATTTTTGCATTCAAACCACAACCACACTTTATGCAGACTTTTTACTTCCCCCTTTCAAAAGTTCATACTTAAGCACAGGCTTATCCTTAAAAAATGGGAAGAGAAATCAACAAGGTGCAGTAATTATGAGAGAATTGCAGGCTTCCATTTCCACCTCTGACAGCAAATAGAAGACTAAAGACAGAATTAACAGAATAATTTCCCAAGCTCAATAGTCATTAGATAATTATATCTAGTAGAGAGCATTATCCATGGATTTTTGTGCAACATCAATAAACTGGAAAGTCATTAGAGAGAAGAGACTTGAGATATCAACTAGAAACCTTAGCTGGATTTTCAAAGTTCAGAGGAGAAAGCATGTTCATTTTTTGAACCTCCAGATGAACTTCAGAATCCTCTCCTTTTAGTAAAAGCCACAAAATGAAGGCAGAAAAGCACTCATGTGAACTTGAGAAGGAAGAGATGCTGAATTCCTTCTGAAATGGCCAAAAACCAGAGCTGCATGGTCCTGGGACAGGCTTGGAGTACAAAGCTCCCATGGTGCCTGTCCCTGCAGAGCCTGGGCTGCCAGCCTGGGGCTCTGAAGCACCAGGGAAGTGCTGAGGGGAGCCTCAGGCAAGGCATCTCCAGGGGCAGGGATGCACTGAGGAGCCACAGAGCACAGGAAAGAGGGAACAAGGAGCATTTCCAGGTATGGTGCTGTCTCCAGACCTGAGACCAAACCCTCACTGTGGATCTCCTGTTCCAGCCATGAGAAGGACACAGCCCTGCCCCAAGTGTGAGAGCTTACATCCCCTGAANATTCTCAGTGCCCAGGGTTCCAATGCCTGCGTGCAGAGTGTTTGGCACCTCAGCCAAGGCCTGAGCCCTGCCAGGGTGGATGAAAAGCATCTCTCTGGCAGGGGACAGTAACACNGATTAAATGTGCCAGACAGTGTTTGGATTCAGATGTTTATGAATTCTTATTTATACCACAGTCTCACAGACAGTGCATGCCACAGCACTTCTGTTAACAAACTAAAAATGGAGCCCCATCTCTCTCTCTCTCTACAAGGCCTTTTAAGGATAAATTGTCTGATTATGAAATGACACCTGAATTATTTTTACTTTTAACCTGATAACCAACCACCTGTAGCCCACAATGAGGACCTTTTCACCCAATTACAAAATACCACTCAGGCCCATGAAGAAGAAGGTGAAAAACTTAGCCTACACTCTGAATCTTCCATCTTGCTGTATATATATATTGCTATATTCTAAACCCTTAAACTCTGAGTTTTCCACCCTGTGATATCACACACTTCAATTCAAACTACACACCCATAATCCCAGCGCTATCACTCAATTTTGGAAGTCTTCTCCACAGCCTCAGGTCAAATGCAGTGTTTTCTTGGGGGTCAGAGCCTGTCAGCACAGAAAGTCTGAAATTCTCAGTGCCCAGGGTTCCAATGCCTGCGTGCAGAGTGTTTGGCACCTCAGCCAAGGCCTGAGCCCTGCCAGGGTGGATGAAAAGCATCTCTCTGGCAGGGGACAGTAACACCAGCTCAGCCTTACAAAACACACTGCAAGAGATGAAGGAGAGCCTCAGTGCCCTGACAAACCTCATTAGTTCCAGTCACTTGGTACAATGTGCTTGAAGAATAGTATTTGGTTAACAAGGAATACCAGATTGGGTCAGCTGCTGTCCATTGGGGAGGCAAATGCAAAATTTACTGCTGCTTAAGTCACCTTTCATTAAGGACCTCAATTAGCTGACTTGTGAGAACAATTACAGTATAACTGCTGAAATCAATAAGCACATTTCAGAGCAGACAAATAGATTGTATTTTCTTGCCCAGCTTCCATTTACAGAGACCAAATGAGGCTATCACCAGAAAATCTTATAAACCCTTTGAGCTCCATAGTGAGAATCCAGTTAGAAGCTAAAATTCTTCCCTTCATTCAGCCTCTTGCCATGCCAGGGCAAAACTGTGTTATGTTTCTTAGCATCTTGTAAAGGGCTACCATCGAATGAAGTGGGTTTAAGAGATTCTGATTAAGCCCATTCAACTCAGATGAGAAGGAACAGAATAAAAATCAAATCCTGGGAACAACACGGTTGTGCAAGGTAATGCATATCAGGCAAAAATTAGGAGCCCTACACAGCAGCCTGAAAAGTCTAAAGTCATACCTGGCAAATGCCCACTTTTGTAAGCTGTAATTTATTACAGAAAGGAGAAGAAAAGCCAGGAAACCATAACCAAACTGAAGAGACCTCAAGACCTTCCTCATCATCCTCAACCCATGAGGAGTAGCCCTTAAATCAGTAATTAATCTCATGTTCTTCATGAGTGCCATTTTTTCTCTTGCAAAAAGAAGTCCTGGGACTTCTTTTGGCTGACTATGGCTGAGCTATGTCTCAATAACTTGAATTTGCAGGGATAGAGTGGAGGAAGCAGCCAGCTGCTACAGAGAGAGGAAGATGTGCACAGCTTGGGTTATACTTTTGTATAAGCAGTGAGCATCCACAATGAACAGTGTTAATGTAGTATTTGGACAGTCCAGCAGGGAGTGGCTCCTTACTGCTCAGTCCCTATGTGAATGTAGTATCAATACACTGTAGCAGCATGGTTTTCCCTGACTCCCTTTAATCGCCTATTTACATGTGAAGTAATATGCTTGTAAATAGAATTCCTTACATGATCTATAACAATTCCAGACAGCCATTTGGGGTAGGGATACTCGCAGCTGGCAGCTCAGAAGTCACTTCAATGCTGCTTGAGGCTGAGCCCGCTGCAGCCTGAGTGCATTGCTGTGAATGGCACTTTGCTGAGAACAGCTGCCTCAGCTTCTGCATCAAGAAATGCTGAAGGTGGGACAGGAACAAGCTTTCAATGCATAAAGATCATTCCCAGCTATAAATGTTCAGCAACCACAAGATGAATTCATGAATGAAATGACATTTCTGTATCCAGGGCTGTATTTCTAGGAAACTACCACTTAGCACGGGGTGTGTGCAGGTAGGCAGGAGCTTCCTGGGCAAACCCCTCCCTCAGCTTTGCTAACCCATGGCATCCTTCCTGGGCTGTATTCGAGAACAGACGTACACAATCTGGGCTTTAAAGAGTCAGTGAAACTGCACCTGAGACTGTGCTCTGGGCTGGAAATGGCACAGCAGGAAAAAAACCTGGGTGCAGTCCCTGAATGATGGACTGAATAAAAGTCCCTGAATAAAAGCCAGCAGTGCCGTTGGAACACATCAAGCACAGTCACCTCATCATCCCCCCATGGCCTGGGTGGCAGAGCCCTGGGAGCCCTGCAACCCCCAGCCCTGCTGTGCTAGGCTCTGGCTGCTGCTTGCTGAGCCAGCAGCAGTGTGTGGTGCATGGGGGCACCCTGGTCATCCCCTGTGCCAGACCCTGAGCTCACTGCTCACAGAATATGTGTGTGAGGCTTTGAGGGGGCCCTCTGGGTCACCCCTCAGGGTCTGCAGGACCAGTGCAGCCCCCTTGTGTTGGAGTCCAGGGCATGTGGAAAACCTCTCAAACTGCCCAAGGGGGTCTGAGACCCTGGCTGGGACCCCAGGAAAGCACTTTGACTTTAGTCCATGGGAAAAACTTCCAACGCTTATAGATGAATTAAAAACAACAAAGATTTAAAATATATATCGGTTTAGTTTGTCACAGGGTGAAAATTTGTAGTTTTGGGTTTTCAGTATGGAAGTAGATCAGAACAAGATGGAGAATTTTGGGTATTGCCTCCTCCTCTTCTTCTTCTTCTTCTTCTTCTTCTTCTTCTTCTGCTTCTGCTTCTGCTTCTTCGTCTACTCCATTTTCTGCTGTGACAGTGGCACAAAGACATTGATAGAACAGATTCAAGGTAGAAATTGTGTGTTTAGAATAGGTGACAGTAATTGGCACAAAACTGTAAATACAGTATGTTTTAGAGTTAATTGGACAAGAAATCTTTAAAACAACCTTGAACCATCCATGTTCCTGTAGCTGCTTTCCTTCAGTGCACTGAGACTGCTGTAAGACCTTGAGTAAGAAATAGAATAAACACCTTTGAAGACCGAGCAACAGGTTCCATCTCATCTTTTCAACCCTGGTACGGGACTTTTAGAGACAGAAAACCCCTAATTAGGGAAATGTCAGGATGAAAATCCCGTCACCCTTGCCCACCCCCCCCAGTAAGAAACATCAGAATCCAGGCAAAGTTTGCTGATGCCAGGCAAACCAGAGTCACACTGCCCAGCAGCTCGTTTCAGGGTGACCTCTGCTCACATCCTCTGCCTGCCTCAGCAGGAGAAGTCAAGCATGGATTAGATCCAGCCTAACTCTTAAAGGGAAGTAGATAATTCACCTGCTCAGCTCTGCCCAGTCGAACAAAACATGAATCTGCCTTCATGCAAGACAACCCCTGCAAGCTGAGCCACGACAGTTATGTAAAAGAGCCATAAATAACTGAAGGTTTTCTCAATTCTTTTATTAAAAAGGGGGAAAAAATTTCAAAGCACTAATCTGGTATGGTGATAAAATCTGGAAAACTACGAGGTCAGTTAAAGCACTGCAAACTCAGGAGTTTATGAGCCAGTCAGTGCAGTGGAACAGGGACAGCTATAAAACAATTTCTCTTTGAGTTGCACGGCCCACCCTGACACCTAGACTGTAGCTCTGCACAGAGAGAGCAGTTACACAGGATGGAGTGATCAGCTTTAATCTCCTAGTTAAAGTATGAGAGTGCCAGCCAAACTAATAGTTTTCCAAGCCTGAACTGGAAAAAAATATGCTAGTTTCTTAACACATGCCAAGAGAAGGATGAAAAAAGAAAGCATTTCAGTCATTACACAGACACATCTATTTCTTCATACTCAGACAGGATTCCACTAGTTTTGTTCTAGACCTAATTAGATTTTAAATGAGATTCCAGCACCTCTAATAGCTTATTCTGATTGTTCTTTTTATATCATAAAGGCACTGAATATTCATTGTGTTCATATGATTAAGTACCAAATCAATAGATAGGACTAGTGGACCTGTTAGAATTCATGCTTTGTTTTATAAATAAAAAGAAAGAAGTCCTATCTGATATAGAGTTCAGCTTCCCTCTTTGAAGAGTTGCTGTGACTGACACGGCTGGCGATCACAAAGAAAATGGGGGAGAATGAGTAATTTAATGAAACTGCTGAATTTAGGATTAAAGTAACCAAAAGGGACTGTTACAACATGGGGTGAGTTTCCAAGGCTTTATCGTGGAAAAAGAACAGTGTGACTTGAAACAAATGCAAAAGGTCACTGCTCCTAAAGCTGCAAATCCTGGGATCTGTGCCCTGGTAATGGGTGCCTGGGTAGCAGGAAGGGAAGGACACAGCTGACAGGGCCCCAAGTCAGCTGTGATTATGGAAAACAAGCCAATAGAGAAAAAAGTGTTTTTCCCAGTGCAAATCACACCAAGGCAAAGAAAAACTCACTGTGTCCTCCCAGGGACAAGAGTCTCTCAACCCAACAGGATGAGAGAAAGGAACCTTTGGTGATACTTCTATTCAAGTGCACTGCAAAGAGAGATGTTCTGCATTGCTCTGTCTCTCACCACCAGACCCTTCCCAGCAGAAGCACCAGCCCAGTGAGCCAGAGCCACTCACTGCTCCTTGCCTGGCCTGCAGGTCCCCACCACTGGCACTGCTCCCTTTGGCCATCACCAAAACCCCAGCAAAAAAACAGGGCGCACACATGACAAAACACTTGTAACCTTACATTGGGATGAAACAACTTCCTGAAACCACTGCTGATGTGTGAACATTAGCCATAAAGGAGCAGCAGCTCCTAGCATGTTGGTTTTACTGACAGGGACTTTGTTCCCAGCTTCAATAACCGGAAAGGCAGAAATTCCAACTATACCAAATGGTCTGGACATGAAAAGAAGCTCACAGTGTACCAACTGAGGAGGCAGAGGTAAGAAGCTTAGTGTGGGTGGTGTCTGTGCACAGGGAACAGAGCATCAGCCAGCACAAGCAGCACAAAACCAGGCACTGATGGCCTGCAGGACACCAGGGTGGCACGAGAGTGCTCCTGCTCGCACTGAAAAACTCTTCCTCTCCTTCCTCCATGGCTCACAGGTGATCTGCAGCTCCTCTGTGGTCCCCAGGCTCTCCTGCATAGAAGGAGGAGATCCTCTGTGGTTAGGAGACACTGCTGGAGCTAACGAGGCTGTCTTGTGGCAGTTAATTCGCTGGGGTTTAGCACTGCTGGCTTGTTGCCTCCAGCTTCCAATCCAGTCATCTGAATTACACTTTAGATGTGCACTTGCAGCTCAGGACCAAAATGCCAATAACAATAATTAACTGGAATTTCTGCTGCAGTTCAGTGAGGTGGTGTCAGCTGAAGGGCCAACACCAGCAGATTTCCTGCTGAACCTGGGAATGGCACGTGGGGCAGGAAGGAAGGACAAGGGTTATGTCCACAGTAAACCAGACATGATGTAGTTTCCCTGGATTGCTTTTCAATACATATTTCTCCTTGTCCACAGACCATGGCTGTAAATTCTGTCATCTCTACTCCCACCATGGCTTCAGCACTGTGAGACCTTTACTTTTTTCACTCATTTGGGATCACAGATTCTGCCTGACAGTTTTTCACAACTGTTTTACTAAATATTGTAAATTTTATTTTAAAAACAATTGGAAGCTTTGGCTTCTACTTGGAGTAGGCAAAAAATGTGTTCATTTCTTTTGTTAGTGTGGAACTGAAAGTGCCCTCCAAGATTTGTGAGAAGTAAATTGTCTCATATTTGCACAATGCCCTGCAGAAGTTGGACCTGATCTACAAATCAGATCATTACAGCATGACTCACCAGACAGGAATAAATGCTATTTAAGGTGGTTTGATTGCAAAAATCAAATTAACATAAGCACTCTGGGTTTTTATTGAATGCCAAAGGACATGCAGCAAGGGAAACATGGCACAGGGAATCCTGTCAGACACACACTTTAAATCACCTGCAAAAAGTTAACCAAAGTCTTATTGCAAACCTGGGAGGAGGATTTATGCAGCCTAAAATGAGATAGGTACCCCAGAGGGAAGGTTCTGGAATATTTTTCATTGCTGCACCAATACTGATTGCCATGAGAGCGATGTAAATGCTGTGAGTCAACATTCCCCAGAGCCCACTGTGCCTTGCACTGCTTGGCACACAGAACCTGTTGGGGGAGTGAGTTCTAAGGCTCCCAAACCTTCCTGCAGTGTGGCAAGGGGAAGGTGCTGCTCCTGATTTCAGGCATTTCTCCTGAAGGCACTGCTGGAAGACCCATCTCTCCCCAGGACACACAGATGGGACTGGCTGAGCATGCTGTGAGATCCACTGGACACCACAGTGAGCCAGTCTTGCCCTGTGATTCTGGCATACCATGTGCAGAATTAATCAGNGGAGTAAAGAACCTAAATCAGATTCTTTGGGGTAACTGAAGGAGGCATAAACACCTGAAACACAGAAATCACAGGTTTTCTGGGGGGAATCAACACCTCTTCCAATGGGCAGAATCAGAACAGCCCAAAAAAAACCACAGCCAGCCCTACAAGATCTGAAACACCCCATTAAACAAGGATTCCCAAATATACTTTACTCCCACACTGCTGCTCCCAGCAGCAGCAGCAGCAGCCTCACATGTGCCAGGGATGACAAGGCACTGGTGTCTGCAGCAGCCTCCTCCAGGCAGATCCCTGCCACCAGAGACAGCCCTCATCTGAACAGAAACGTCAGCAATGTCACTGACAGCAGCACCCAGACACGTGCTGCTCACCCAGCACACCAGGGCCATCTGCTACCANCTTAACAGCAAGCTACCAGTGAATCACCTGTACCTATAGTGGAGCTTATCAAGGGAGCCTAGGTGGCTGCCTGCCTTACTAAAAACCACCAAGGCATCTCTAGGTGCTGCAGGATTCTCCTTNAGTTTGTCCCAGGGCACAGAGAGAGGAGGGGGAAACGTGCACCCCCATAAAGCTGGCAGCTTGTGGGCTGCATTCCTCCCTGGCTGTGGCTCTCTGTAATGACAGTGGAATAACAGATGACACCCCTCACTCCAGCTCCTAAATACTACAGCTATGTTCTCTGCCATAACTGCACTCTGCAAAATCTGTAGGAAATGTCCTTGTCCTGCAGAAGCCCAGGAGATCAGTCTGGGTCCTGCCCCAAGTCCTGACCAACATGCCTGTGAGTTGCCATTCTCTCCCAGAACCTTTTCTTTGATTTTTCCATGGTTCCTATGTGGATTTTAACTGCACATTCAGTCCTGCTGTCTTCTCTGACAGCCCAATCCCATTTCTGGACTGCTCCTCAGATGCAGTGCCTCTTGCAAATGGAGTTTTGATTGAACTGGGCCAGAGCAGCCCAGGCCATCTGCTGCTGTCAGGAAAGGGCTGAGACCCCCCAGCCCCCGTGACCACTCCTGGACCCCCGAGGAGAGGTGAGGGGCCAAACCACACAGTCCTTGCCCAGACCTGCCCTGCAGCCCTCACCCCTCCATCTGCACACTCCTCACAACTGCAGATTCCTGCAAGATGTTCGGCCCAGCCAATTAGTGCCAAATGTGGGGCCTGCTCTGGTTTGCATGTTCCCATACAATAGAAAAGTTCTGCTGTTACAGATGAACCTGACACGCAAGGCAGGATAGTAATTACATACAAAATCCTGTTGCAACTCCCACTGATGCCTCTATTTCTGGAGAATGCTTAGCCTTGTTGCTTAATTCCCTGTCTTCTAGACAATTTAGAGTGTGAATTATAACTACACAAGGTACTTCTAACCAGAGACCTACACTGTGCCTCACTTTAGATGGTGAAAACCAGTGCAATTTCATTTTCTCTTCGATTTGTATCAGTGGAGAATCTGGCCTATTAATATTATGTTAAATTGTGCTTTCATCAGCTATTAACTTTCACGCCATATTCAAGTTGCTCCTGCTGTTAAACACTTTGGAGATGCTGATCCAACCAGAATCCTGTGAGTCACCTCTTCTGCAAGGAATGAAAACTGGAAATCAGCCTGGGCAAGAACATGCAAAGAGAGAGTGAGGGGTGCAGAAGGACAGGGGGAGAGATGAGAACTCTGTTGAGACAAAATACCAAACTAAAAAGAAAATTGCACTCCCTGTTACCCTAAGAATAGTTAAACAGAGTCTGAGGTGGGATTAGATACTGTTCATCTTTCTTCTGTTAAATTCAACATGGTCTGAATATCACTTTAAGCAACAAAACTCTTAAACACATTGAACCTTAAGGAAATAGGAGCATCTTATGCACTTGCATCTTTGTGGGTGAAAAAATTTCCTTTTAAGTCAGNAGGGAGCTCTGTGTGCAGGGCCTGCAGCTACCCACCTGCATCCTCCCCTGCAGCTCACTCACAGATTCATGAACCCCAGATGCTCAGAACTGCCCCAGCATTGGCTCATCTCTTCCCTTTCCAGAGCCCTNTCCTGACCAACATGCCTGTGAGTTGCCATTCTCTCCCAGAACCTTTTCTTTGATTTTTCCATGGTTCCTATGTGGATTTTAACTGCACATTCAGTCCTGCTGTCTTCTCTGACAGCCCAATCCCATTTCTGGACTGCTCCTCAGATGCAGTGCCTCTTGCAAATGGAGTTTTGATTGAACTGGGCCAGAGCAGCCCAGGCCATCTGCTGCTGTCAGGAAAGGGCTGAGACCCCCCAGCCCCCGTGACCACTCCTGGACCCCCGAGGAGAGGTGAGGGGCCAAACCACACAGTCCTTGCCCAGACCTGCCCTGCAGCCCTCACCCCTCCATCTGCACACTCCTCACAACTGCAGATTCCTGCAAGATGTTCGGCCCAGCCAATTAGTGCCAAATGTGGGGCCTGCTCTGGTTTGCATGTTCCCATACAATAGAAAAGTTCTGCTGTTACAGATGAACCTGACACGCAAGGCAGGATAGTAATTACATACAAAATCCTGTTGCAACTCCCACTGATGCCTCTATTTCTGGAGAATGCTTAGCCTTGTTGCTTAATTCCCTGTCTTCTAGACAATTTAGAGTGTGAATTATAACTACACAAGGTACTTCTAACCAGAGACCTACACTGTGCCTCACTTTAGATGGTGAAAACCAGTGCAATTTCATTTTCTCTTCGATTTGTATCAGTGGAGAATCTGGCCTATTAATATTATGTTAAATTGTGCTTTCATCAGCTATTAACTTTCACGCCATATTCAAGTTGCTCCTGCTGTTAAACACTTTGGAGATGCTGATCCAACCAGAATCCTGTGAGTCACCTCTTCTGCAAGGAATGAAAACTGGAAATCAGCCTGGGCAAGAACATGCAAAGAGAGAGTGAGGGGTGCAGAAGGACAGGGGGAGAGATGAGAACTCTGTTGAGACAAAATACCAAACTAAAAAGAAAATTGCACTCCCTGTTACCCTAAGAATAGTTAAACAGAGTCTGAGGTGGGATTAGATACTGTTCATCTTTCTTCTGTTAAATTCAACATGGTCTGAATATCACTTTAAGCAACAAAACTCTTAAACACATTGAACCTTAAGGAAATAGGAGCATCTTATGCACTTGCATCTTTGTGGGTGAAAAAATTTCCTTTTAAGTCAGTCAGGGTTTTCTAATTACACCTCCCGTATCTGCCACTTGAATGTTTTGGGAAATTATCACCTTAAGGCAGGACTTTGTATTTGCAGAAAAGGCTGAATTTTTTCCCAGCAACTCTGATATTTGCCAGGGTAAAGTTTAATGACATTAGGTCTTGCACAAGGAACACCTTCCTGCCTTCTGTGTGTGCTGATTATAAATGGGGTGTCTCAAGAGATGTTTGCCTCTGTTGTTTAATTTCAGAATATTCTCCTGAAATGCTGCCTTGTGTTCCCAGCTCTGCTGCTCTTCACCCATCTGTGGTGAATCTTTAGTCCCTGCTGTCTTTGGGACAAGCAGCTCCATGTTCAGGGGTTCCCAGACTCGGTCCAGGCTAGAGCTGCTTGTGAGCAATGTTGCAGGACAAGCAGGGAATCCCTGCCAGCATCCCTCCGACAACCCAAGAGTTACTGGAGCGGTGTGCAGGTGCTGCTGCACTGTCACCCATGTCCCAGCACACAGCCAGAACCCAAGGGCACCTTTCTGCCAAGAGCAGTGTGCAGGAGCCAGCTCCAGCCTCACCTGCAGCCAGGTGAGTGCAGCACCAGGGCTCTAGGCCTAGCAGAGCTGCTCAGGCTCCCTTGAAAGCCAAGGGGCTGAAGATGTGGGCTGAATGGCTCTCCAGAACTGCTTATTTACTCCTGCAGAGTACCAAGGAAACTAGATTTTAACTAAAGCTGGACAAGATGAATCCCAGCCCAATTTCCCAATTCATCCCGGCTGGAGCAAGGCAACTCTTGAACTTGCGTTAGTTATTGACCTGCATGTGAGTGCAAAGACTGCCATGGCAGAAAGCACAGTGAAGAGAGTGACAGCTCCCAAATGGCTGCTTTATCCTCTCTGACCTTTCCTTCTTGGAAATCTTCATTTGGGGCTGCTGAGCCATGCCCAGAAATAGGGCACTTATCTCTGCAGGGCTGCTCTCACCTTCTTCTGGGGGTGACCTGTGGGGCCAGCATGGCCCCTCCCTTTCAGTAGGCAAGTTTTCTTATCAAAGTAATGTTTTTCCCTAAGAAGTCCCGGAAATTTCATTTCAATTTGGTTTAGATATTGTGCTTTCTCCTTTTTTGGCTGTGAAAGGTTTGATGGGGGGGTTGTGATGGCGCCTCTTCCACAGACCTGTGTTGCAGAGGACAAATAAATAAGCCCCATCTACACAAACATGCTGCAGTCCCTTTCCTCTGCTCGTGGGTTTACAGCAAGCAGGGGAGTGCACAGAGTGGGTACAGGCAGAGCATGGGCTGTGGGTGGCAGCTGCTCCCTTTATCCACCTTGGTTTTCACATTTCCAGTCCAGCTCTTGGGCTAAATCCCCATGTTTCCTTTGCTTCCCTGTGGGAAGGGAGGTAAGAGATCAATTATTTTTGTTTATTTCAGGGAAGTTTAACATTCAAGTTCCATAAAGTAAAGGCCTCTGCCTGCTCTGTCTAAATCTTCTGAAGAAAAGTTGGCTTTCACTGTAGCTTGATATTCTCTACCTTTATTTTTATAACTAAAGGACTGAATTATACTGTTTATCTGTTTTCTGTGGGAATGTTCACTTGACTTAGTCTTAGTACAGGTGATAATGACAATTTGCAAGTAATTTAAATGGCGTATGTGCTTGTATTCTCCAAGGACTTTCCATTCTTTCCCTGAGTATTTTCAAGTTACTCAATATACCTTTTGGGGTTTTTAAAATGTCTTGTGGTGACATGATACCAACCTCATCATCTCCCTATCTTGGGTAACACAGCCATAACATTGCATCTGATGGCTTTTGTGGTGAAGGGCTTTATTTTTCACCAGTAAGTAGATATCATCAAACCCAGTTATTTGAGATAGAACTTTTATGTTGGGAATCAGTGTCTTTTTGAAACTCAGCTGGATAGATTCACAAGACCATTAGGAGACATTTCTGAGAAGTCCTGGCCATGGGCTAAAGAGGAACTGTGAGGTAATTTCTACACTTGTAAGAAGCTAACTTCATTTGCTTTACCCACATTTATTTATTTTTTAACTTGGTTGCTAGCTACAAGTTATATCTGTTGGATGCTCTGCTCTGCTATCTCTTTCCCTTTCCTTATCTCCTGAGTGCCCTCCTTGCTCTGCTGAGCAGCCTCTGGGTCTCAGCTGGGCATGGGCAGGGCAGGGGTAGGGGGGGCAGAAGTGTTTGCAGGGCAGGGGGGCTGGACGCTGCCTTTCCACTCAGTTCCTGCCCATGCTTCTCCCAGTCATGAAAAATAGCTTGTTGGGCTTTCTGTCACCCTCAGTGGTTACCACTAAGTCTCACAAATCAAGCACTTTTCTCATGTGGTGGATTTGTATCTGCGCTGGGGTTACAAATTAAGACCCTGTTCTGCGAACCCCACTTCGCTACACAAGTAGTAATACAGTAACTGTGCTGTGAGA
>WBMY01011899.1:12815-65002 GCA_013397315.1 Donacobius atricapilla | reverse complement strand
TGTTGGCTCTTGCTGTCCTCCCCGGCCACCGACACCGCGCAGACAGCTGCGGTTTGCCTCCCCCCTCTCTGTGGCATCTGCCGGGCTCAGAGACCCGTCCCGGCTCGGCTCAGCTCAGCTCCTGCAGGGCCAGCCTTGGCACGGCCACCCCCAGCCCGACTCCTGGGGCCAGCGGGGCCCTGGGCCCGGACCCCTGCTTCCCTGACGTTACTTCATGGCTGGGTCCATCAGAAAAGGGACGAGATTTCTCAAGATTCCTGTATTTAAGTGGTGTGTCCCCAGAGGTGTACACTTCTTACCTGATTGGCCAACTTGGCTGTCAGTTCCAAAGCAGATCACCGATTGGTTTTTTTACCGTTCATGCCAAACCAATACACTCTTTATTTATAAATAGATTAAAAAAATAAATTCAGCAAAAAGAAGTCAGCCATTCTCAAGATTCTGGAATTTCAAACTTCTTTATTATTGTCCATGTGAGTGGAACCCACTGGATGTGAAGAGAGTTGGGTACTGACATAAAGAATTCAGTGGAACACAGAGTCTGGAAAGGCTTGACAAAGTTTACCTCTCAGTGTGTGAGTGTATATATATATGTATATATAATGTCAAAATGTCTGAAGTAGCAACTTGCTCAGAGAAGACAGAAAATGAAGCAATAAATGCCTTTTGTAACTCAGACAAGGGAGAATTTCCAGCTCCATCTTTTGTCCTATTAACAACGAAACCACCAACTCCAGTGTTTCCCCTGACATCTATGGACAGAGCATGATCAATCACATCAGGCAGTTTCTGTGAGGTGATAAAATGGATTTAATTACAGAGGACAGAATTTCCTTATACTGACTACTGCAGCAATTTTTCTTGTAACTGTGATGAAATGATTTCACTTTTTATGCAACAAATAGGAAATTAATATCCTGTCATACTACTGATGCTCTCAGACCACACAACTGTCTGTAGAAATGGAAGCGCTGATGGTGAAAAAATGTGGTCTGCAAAAGGAAAATCTGAAGTTTTTCCAGAGCAGATACTTATTTAAATGATGATCAGGTACTTCTCTGCAGGTCTGAGAGCATTGAATTGTTACCTTTGAGAAAAAATAGTGTGACAATAAATTAGCCTTCACCTAGCACTGAAACTTTGTGCAAGGAAGATCTCATTAAGGAGTTCTTGAGCAAGACCAAGCCTGAGCCTGATGTAGTGAACTGGAACTGCCACTGTGTGTGGTCATTAAAGTCTTTCAAAAAGGATGAAGAGGTTCTTTTTGGGTTTGTGTGGGTTTGTTTGTTTGTTTGTTTTGATTTTTTTTTTTACTTACCAGTGACATGCACCAGTAAGGCAAGCAGTCATCCAGTATTAGGAAGAACATAAATTTAAACATAGGGAAAAACTTTTCAGTTTGTCAGCAGTGTAAGAGATGAGGACAGTGAGAGAAATTACCTTAATTTTAGTGGAGAAAAGGAATGTGCCGCAACCAGCAGCCCTAATACCCAAACTATTAAGTGTTAATGCAAACCTTCTTACCCATTGCCTTGTAAATTATTTCCTAATTCTAGCACTGTAGGGTTTTTGCAATGTTACTTAAGTTACAAATTATCCGTGTTCTTATGCAGGCCTGATGAGCTATTAACATTAGAATTAGTGCACCATCTTCAACAGCTAACAAGGAACACGTTATTGTTTGCTCCACAATTGTCACTGCATTCTGCACATGATAAAATAGGGGATAATAGGGATTTTCCATCATCTGGGATAATTTTTTATAATATTTAAATATATAAGCCCAACCTGGACTGTACTGTGAAAGTGTGAGCGAGAGAGGCGTTAGAACAACTGGGGATGTCCGTAGGGCACAGGGCCAGTGCAAAGGCGGCTTCTCAGGGCAATGTCCCTGATATCCATCCCGGCTGTCCCCAAGCACGGGGAAGCCTGGCTGAACAGCCGGCTCTCGCGTTCCATTTCCCTCAGCACTGCTGACTAACAATCACTGAAGGTACTAATTTCTTCTCTTTCCGTTGTTGTGCGGGACCCGCGCGTCAGGCGGCCGGGGATGTTGCGGGCGGCTGCCAAGCGCCCTCGCCCTGCTCCTGCTCCAGGCGCTGGCCGCGCTCCGCAGCCCCGCTCCCCGCCGCGCCGCGATTCCCGGGAATGCCGTGGGGGGGGCCCCCGGCCCGCAGGTCCCGCCCCGTGACGCCGGTTGCCATAGCGCCCGCGCCGCCGGCCATGGCGGCCGAGGAGGAGGACGACGTGGAATGGGTGGTGGACACCATCGCCGGCTTCCTGCGGGGGCCCGCCTGGTCCATCCCCATCCTGGAGTTCATGGAGCACAACTGCGAGGGTGAGCGGGGGCGCCGGGCAGGGCAGGGCGGGTCCCCCGAGGCCACCGCCGGAGGCCTGTCCCCGGTGCGGGGCGTCCCTGCAGCCCCCGGGGTTGTGCGGGAGCGCGTACTCGGCCCCTCCAGCCGCGCTCCCTGGCGGGTGCTCCCCGGGGCCCGCGGTGTTCCCCGGGCGAGCCGTGTGTCAGGAGGTGCCATTTGCATCCATTAGCTCGTCCTGGGATTATGGCATGAGCTTACGGCGGACACCCTGCGGCGCCTCGGACCCCGGCATGGCCTCCAAAGCTCTCCCAGACCCAAGAGTCCTCCTTAGGAAACTGGTCTGCACAGCCGAAAGCGCCATCTGGTCAGTGGAGGAGAAGGCCCAAAGTTAAATTCCTGCAATTGTGTGAATGTTGTCAGTTAAGAGGTGAAAACACCTGAGTTTGAGTACCTTGCAAAAATTATAGTCAGCACTATCAGTAGTTACTGGGGATGTTTTGTAGGTGGTTCTGTGTGTGAGTTTAGCTCGGAAGTAACTCCAGTTAAACTCCCATTTTCTTCTTCGTTTTCTTTCTGAGACAACCAAGGCATGATTTGGGCCGCAGCCTGGGTAAAGTGGAAGTAGAGGCAGCGAGGAGGGGCCAAGATTGCCTTGTAGCCAGGGGAGGCCTGTGCAGGTTTGTATCTTCAGAGAGGGAAGGAGGAAAACAGGCTTTCTGATGTAGAGATTTGTTTAAACTACTTCTGCTGCTTACAGAACAATTTCTGCCTCCAAAAACACCTGGATCCATACAGTAGCAAAGTAATAACAATTTGGGCAAGTTAGAAAGCAGTGTCTAAGCCCTTTGGAAAAACGGAGGCAGTTTGGTTTGTGATTCTTGAAAAAAAATTGCTTCTCAGTTTCTCTCTGAATCGTTTCTACTCGCCCAAACTTTGCTTGAGTCACGATTGTTGTGAGTCCATACACCTTTCCCTCTTAAAACTGGGAAGAGAGGAGGGGAAAGCTCCTGAAGCCTTCACAGCTAGGAAGGGTTAGAGAAACCTAGACTGGAAGTTTTCTCCTAGGAAGTCTGCCTAAACTTGCAGTGGGACAAACATTCTGGTTATCATGCAAAGGGTCTGGGTTTAGCTGTCGAGGGAATTGATTTATCCCTCTCAGGAGCAATGATCCCTTCTCCTTAGAAGGTTGAGGGGAATTTACTGACAGTAAGAAGATTTGTGGAACCGCTGTAAATTTCCACCTAGAGTGAGGCAAGCTCGTGATGGTCACGTCCTGCTGTGGTCATTCCATTGCTGGTTTTGTACTGACATACTTTGTCAGGACAGAGTGCTTTGCGTTCCCAAAACATTTAATCTTTGGGCTGGGCAAGCAAATTAGCAACAGTTTGATTAATTGACAATAATTTGTGAGTCCTCGAATATACAATTTGGATTTTGGTAATCAGTATGTGAGGAATTTATTTTAAAACTGTAGTTACTTAGGCCAAATCCTTGCACTTCAATTTGTAAACTTATTGTAATGGTTTTTTGTCTGTTAGTAAGTGCTTTCTCTCTCTCCCTCTTTCTGGGAACTTGATTAATTTTTTTATAGCTTGATTAATTTCCTTTTACATCAAACTGAAATTAAATAGATGGGTGTGTATCATCCCATTCGAGGGGTCCTAGCCAAGATTTTCAGTTTTGACAGGAGGATAATGAGTGTCTCCCAGGACATCTGTGTCCCCTGACTTGTCTCCATTCTGTGGTTCTTAAGATCTTAATTCTTGTTGGGTGACCAAAGACTGTGCCAAAACCTTAAGGAATAATGACAACGTGATTCAGGAGCCCTGACTCAAGAAAATCCAAGGTCTCTGTTCCAAGTACTCCTTAAAGCCACTTAGCTGAGAGGAGATGCTGACTGCAGCTTGCTTTACTTGGCACTGAACCTCATCCTGCTGTGTCCCAAGCCTGGGGACAGAGCCTGGTGTGTGCCAGCTTCCCACTCTGCTCTGCAGGAGGAACATCCCCTTGACAGTGCCAGGCCAGCTGTCACCAAGGAGTGACATCCCTGTGTCACCCCTGCTTGGGATCCCCAGGGCAGGCAGGTTGGGGAAAAAGGGGACAGAGAAGCCAAGGTGAAAGTTAGGCTCTGCAAGAGCTGGGAGGGATCCCCAGCCAGGAGGAGACAGCAGAGGCTGTCAAGTTTCTTTGCCCTCCTGAGTTTGGTAACATGGTGGTTGCCATAGAACTGATATCTATAATGCTTTCCCTACCATTTGAATTTAATCCTAGGTATTTGTAAACCTTTTATTTTAATTTCTTCATTAAAAAAAATTGCCTTGTGGAAAACCCACAAGCAATGTTAGTTTTCCAAAGTATGATTAAGAAGCAGATTTTCCTCTGCTTTTGAGGGACCAGAACCGTGTGATTGGATTTCTATTGTTGCACTTCTGTGTGTTAGAAACTGATGCTGCTTTAGGAAGTGTCACCTCAGCTCACACTGTGTCCAGGTTTGGAGTGATGTGGCCTCAGGCCTGTCATGGCTGGGAAAGATGTTGGATGCCTTCAAAAAGTCACTTTAAATTTGTGTGAAGGTTGCACTGATTCCCCAGGCATCACCACCATCAGAGATGTCACATGTACATGAAGAATAAATCACACTCATTCACCAGTTTAAGCAGAATTCTCATTCTTCAAATGACTTCAAAGGATGTTCCTGAGAAGTGACTTGTCCAAGTGGCTAATCTTGAAGGGGATTGAGGCAGACTTATTTCTAAGCCTCTGCTTTAATTGCCAGCTTTTACATTACCTCTCCTAGTTGCTGGCATGAAAAAAATTCAAATTAACATCCCCCCCTTAGTTTTCAGTTCCTCTTATCTTCTGCTTCTTCCACATATTCTGCCGCATAGAGATCATGAGCTTGAGTAGTTCCAGTCAGGGATTTTAATATGAATTTACATGAATATGATTAATATGGCCTATAGTATAGGAATGTCTGTTTTTCCTAAATCAGGATAGATATAATTAAAATATAACTTAACATTTCCTCTTTGGGTTTATCTGGTTTTGCAGGCAGGGACTCATTTACCTGCATCACCTTGAGTTCTCACTACATGAATGACATTTTAAAAAAAAGGTTTAAGTCATTAATAAAGACATCTTCCATGTAAATACAGGGAGAGTGAGAAATTTCCTGCTTGATGTGTCATCTGCCACCATAGAACAACCTTACACCGGTTCATGGCATGGTTCTTATCTTAAAACTTACTTTTTAGTGAATGTATCTGCTGAATCCTCAACTTGCTTACAAGTCTATTATGATGATATATTTTCCCAATATTAAATTATGCAACTTAATTATTTTCAATTATCAAAAGCATGTGCTTAGCCTGAGTGTGTAGAAAAACACAGGACTGTTATAAATAATGGCCCATATTTTCATTGATTAAATATACTACCCTGAAAAGGTTAATCTTGATATTTAGGGTGTAAGTTAATTTGTAGTGGTTTGTACACTGACTGCAAAATGTTTCTTCTTACCCCTCCTCAGTTTTTGATGATGAAGAAGAAAGCAAGTTGTCTTACACAGAAATCTTTCAGGAGTACCAAGCTCTGGTGAGCATTATTCACTATTTGTGATTAATTTCTAAGCAGAACAATTTAAAATGTTAAATGAGTATTTAGATGAACTTCTAATTGGGTTATTATTGTTATTTAGAATTTTTCCACATTATTTAGAAATCCTGTGAGTTGTAGTTGTCATATGCATTTTTATGCCTAAAGGCCGGGTGCATAGAAGAGAAACTGACACAATCATAGCTCTTAGGCTGTTTTACATATTTTCCATTAAAATTAATATATCCACTACCTTCAAGATTGTATTTATAAGCTTGATAATGTTATTTTCTGTCAAGTTTAAATGACAACCAGCAGGATGTCTGAGAACACTCACAACTTGTATTTTGTTCACTAATGGGTCTGTGAAATCTTTTGAATTATCTTTCAGTCACTAGAAAAAACTACAGGAGATATTTGGAGCTTAAATACCTATAAAACACTACATGCAGATTTCTAACATACTCTTTCTGTAATGAGACTGTGAAATACGTGATATTAAAAAGCTTTGATTAAATAAATATGAACCAACATTGATTTTTGCTCTGACCCAAAGGCTTTCAGGCACAGACTGGCAAAAATCCTCTTACTTACATCAAAAAACTATGAGGAATACTAGCCAGGAGTCTGGGAAAAAGGTACTTGAGTGAAAGTCCTGAAAACTGGAGAAGATACATTAAGAAGTAATCAAATTTAGCAATAGAAATGCTCATTTTGAACAGTTCATGAATGCAAATAAAGCTTGACATCAGAAAGCCAGTCATGCTATTGTAGTGATTTTCCTTTGAGTTTATAAAGCACAACATGAGCAGAAAAGAATAGACAATCATGACAAAAATTCCTATGATTCTCAGGGAAAAACCTTAGAAGATAAGGCTTATACTTTCTTACAGGTGGAGAGATTACTCGAGGACTACCTTAAAGAAGTTGGAATTAATGAGGAGAAATTTCAAGAAGCTTTTTCTTCTCCTCTTGCAAAGACCCACACCTCACAGGTATTTGCCTTCATTAAGCAATGTATGGATTTCATTCTTAGCTTGGTGTTTTCCCTAACACAGCTAGCAGGAGATGAAACTTGGAAAAGTTTTCATGGTGAAACTGTAATTTTCAACTGAACTGCAGCTGTAAACTTATACTGGGAAACCAAATTTTTTCATACTATTTTAATTTTGTCATAATGTTACTGCAGACATGTTGATCTAACGACATAACCCACCAAGTTATTTTCCTGACCATGAGCTCTACTTGTATATCTGAAAAAACAGACAGATAGGAGAATGAAATATAATTATTAAAAACATGCTCCCCAGAATTGAAAAATCAAGCTAATTTCAAACAGACCAAGCTGGTTAGGAATTCTGTGGGGGTTTAATTCTGTGCATACCTTTCCTCCTGCAGGCCATTCTGCAAACAGTGTTGGCAGCAGAAGATTTTAGACTATTTAAAAAAATGATGGTGCAGAAAAACATTGAAATGCAACTGCAAGCAATTCGAATCATCAAAGAAAGAAATGGTGAGAAATTATGAACAGAGGGGTTCACTGCAGGTGTTTAGAGTTCTTTTGATGACTCTTTACGCCATTCATAAGTGAGTGTGGAATGCTGGTTCTGCTCCAGTTCAAGTTAGGGGAAAACATCCAGCTGATGATACTGGGACAGGGATTTCATTACTTAGTCCTTGGCTTGCACTTTCAGTTACAGCTGTCTGTATTTTAAAAGTAACAGAATTTCAGTCTGTTTGTCTCAATTTCTCTGTGAAACTTGACTGAGTTTTCTGTTGCAGAATTTTGGTGACAATTCTGAATTAAAGCACTTAGAGCAGTTCCTCAAATGGAGCAATATCAATAGCTGGAATTCTGCTCCTTGCATGGCAAGGATGATGTAGTGTCTCTGTGCTTACTCTGCAATTCACACTGAAAAATCCATTCAGAAAGCACTATAAGGCCTTCATCATGCTCATACATGTATGAGAAAGAAGATGGAAGAGAAAATAATCCACACCCAACTTTGCTGCTCTGGTGATGCTTCTGAAAGGATTTTAATCCCACTCCTTCCTTCCATGTCTTTAGTTTTACTTACTTCTTCCTGTGTGTGTGTTTTTCAGAGAATAATTTTTAAATTTCACCTTACATATAACAGCTACATTTGGGAGTGGTTCAGGTGGCCATAGCTGAATTGCATCCTACAGGAAATGCCACATAATGGTCAATGCAGTTTGGCTTAACCTTTGATGTCAAAACTTTCATTGCCAGAAATCATTGCCTTTTTCCTACCAGGATTTAGGACCTTTTCATTTAGGATCTAGTGCTTTGTGGAAACAGTTTCAGAGGAAGAATTGCATGGCTTTGGTTTTGTGAATGTGATTTTCTTGTGTTTGGGGTTTTTTTTTTAATTTTCTTTTCTTCTCTGCCAATTGGAGCACAAAATCATTTTCCTTAAAATAATGCATAAATCTTGGTTTTTTCCAGGTGTATTGCCTGAGTGTTTGACAGAGGGTTCTGATGTGTTCAGTGAAATTGAACAGGAAGAAATGAAAGTTCTCAGGGAAGTTCTAAGGTAAGAAATCAGTTGGTTCCACTTTGTATGTTATTTTAAAATACAGGTCTGCGCACCTAACCCTTTCAGCCTTTTCCCAGGAAACTGGCTTCATCTTACAGATGACAGGACTATTCTTGTCAACATGCCACCTGAGGAAAAATGGGTGGTGCTGAGCAGTGGATGTGCTCAGGAATATCCAAAGAGTGAGTGAGAACTGTTGCTATGATCTGTGTGAGACCAGTACAACCTCTGCAGATTCTCCCCGACTCCCAGTTCACAGATAGATAAACAAATAATACCAGATGAGTCCATCCAAGGTGTATTAAATAATGCTATTTTCCCTCTCGATTCTGGAAATACTTCCCTTCCTGTCTTTAAATTAGCAAATGAAATAAAGGGATAGATAAGTCCTGGAAAATTTACACAATTATTTTAGCACAAAGATAGTTGAGGACAGTGGGCTCTTGTGTGTTTATCCCAATTATTTATTTCTATTAAGACTTAAGACATGGAAATATTTTGGATGCTTACAAATTCACATTACCTTGCAATTGCTTTGATAGTCCTCAAATATTAAAGCAGTGTTAAAGTTCCCTGAAAATCACTACCACTAAAGGAGTTTTGATTGTTTACTCATGTTTATTGTTGCAGAAAATCTAAGGAAGAATATGAAATAGAGCAAGAGAGAAAGAGGACTGAAGAAGTGAGTATCTTACTTTTGTATGTGAGTTATGGGGATGATTAAGAAATCCCCTGATATTCTGTCCTGGCTGTACCTGGATCCCTTCCAAGCCATGTGTTCCATCAATGCAATATCCCACACAAAGCACATTCCCTACTCAGCACCTGAATCCTGAAATCCTTCTAATAGGTGTCAACCTTTCAGATCCAGAGAGCAGCTGAATTGCTGATATTGTCAGGCTCAAAGAGCCTTCAAAGTGTAAGGTGCCTGGGGATGATGGCACTCATAATCCCGCGGGAATTACCTTCAGGATCACTTGGTAGACAATGTAGTTATTCATTAAAGGTTCACAAGACAGAACTAATCACCAGGACCCAGAAACCCTCTCCAAGAGACCATCCCTTGGTGTCCACCAGAATAAACCACAGAGAAAGGAAACTGAATATAAATAGGGACTGGCCAAATTGTGGAATTATGGCAATAAACCTCACCTTGACTGGAAAAACAGGCAAGTTTTATCCAAATCTCTATAGATCACCAAGAATATCAATATTCTTGATAAACAAGCCAGATTGCAGAGTCCCCAGTCAAGTTCACCGGGCTGGAGAAAGTGATAGTTAGTGTTCAGTGATATGTTTTTTGTTAAAAGAATGTCTTGACACATAATTATTTCAAATTTTAATGAGTGATGTGGGGTTCTGACATGAATTACATGGTCGATCAACAGCATAGACAATTTCTAGGCAGAATTCTGAGAGAAGGGTTGGATTGTCTGTAGTGTAGACAACACAGTTTTACTTGTAAGTTCTTCTGGGAGATTCCTTTATGTGGACAGTTCAGTATTTGTGGTACAGGTGCCAGGAAATGTAACAGTTGAGTTTATTTGTTTTCTAATTCAAGGCACGTGCTAAACTCAAAGCTCCAGATATTACCCACAATTTTCCAGGAGATTCGAGAGAAGCTGTTCAAGTTAAGGAATCCACTGAAGGAGCTGAGGACTCTGAAGAAACTCCAAAATGCCCATTAGGTAATTTTAGGGGGAGTGCAGTGCTGAGTGGGCAACACGATGCTGGTTTTAAATGATTCAAGAGCCCACTTGTATCAACATTTTAAGAACTTGGCTGGACAAGACTATGAGAAAAGTGTATTTGCCCTGCAGGAATACCTTCCAACATGGGATGTTTTACTATTCCATGATGTTCTGTTCTGATTGGTTATTTTTATCTGATGTATTTCTATTCTAATTGTTTTCTATGTAAAATTACTTAGTGGGATCTCATAAATCTACAAAAGAAGACCCCAAGCCAGTTTGCCCAGTACAAAAAGGAACTGAAAACTTACCCCAGCCCTCTTGTACCAAGGGGAAAGAAGACATTAAGAAAAGGTCTGCTGGGAAAGGTTCAGAGAACACAGTGCAAAAAGCTGGGGTGAAAGGACCTGTAAGTTAAAAACAAATAAGAAAAAAAGCCAAACATAGAATTAGATGCAAAAAGAGAGGATTACATGTACAATATATATTTAAAATAGTGTTATCTTTAAATACAGAATTTCTGTTACTGTAATCAGGTGGGGTTGGGTTATTTGGGCTTTTTTTTTAGAAACAAACATGTAAACACTCTTTCATGTTTTTCACAGTTTAATTAGCACGAAGTTCAGCTCATGATTTCCGGTTTCAGAGTAGAATTCAGCATTCAGTTCTTTGGTAATTTCTTAGGAGACAGCTCTGACTTGAAGCCTCAACTTGGATTTGTTTTCACTTGGTAATTTTGGAGGCAAATGGGATGCAAATGTGCTTTTCTTGCAGAGGACATTGATACAAAAGAGTTAATTTCAAAATTTTATTTTTTTTCCCCCAGGATTTATCTGAAACTGAAAAGCAGCAGCTTAAGCAACGTGAGGATTACCTAAAGAAAAAACGAGACCTGCTGCTGGCTACAAAGAAAGAGTCAAAAAATACTCTACCACCACCATCAAACACTGACCAGAAAGAGGAGGAATCCCCTCCCAAAGAGGTGAAGCACTTTCATATAAACCCATGGGTGCTTTCAGTGCAGGTGTCCATGCTAGTGCTGGAGTGGGAATTAGAACAAGGGGGGAAGTATTTCCAAGTTTACTGGTTTTGTAGGAGCTTTGGGCTGGAAGTGGCAGTGATGAAGTTGGCATTGGTTGGCTTCAGCATCATCAAACCCTCCTGAATAACTTCAGTTTATGAATGGATAAAATGCCTGTTTGGCTCCTAGTCTGTGACTTACTGTTTGGGCTTCTCAAATCTCAGGGATTTTATTTTTCTTTTGCAAATACTTGAAAACTCTCTCAAAAAAGAGCAAAATACTAGAAGACCTTAAAACCCTCTTACATTACAAAGCATTGTAATAACTATTTTGTTTCAAACCCAAAAATCATTACTCTCCTTTATAGAGCAAGTACTTAAGGGCATGAATTTAAGTCCAAAGACTTTCTATTGCCTCAAATATTTTTCAGAGTTGCTGTGCATTTTATTATGCTCAGAAGGTGTCCCAAATCCTAGTGACTGGGGAGCCTTCAGGACAATTGCTCAGCAGTAGCTGAAGCTGGGGCTCCCAAAACATGGATCAGGGCAGTGGGAGAGTGCAGGGTGCTGGCAGGAGCCCCATCCACCCCTCTGGTCCATGGCAGCGCTGGTGGTTGCTCATTGCTTATTGTAGTGTTGTTTTCACTTTGTTTTTAGGAAATGTCAGAAGAGAAGCAAAGGCTGCTCCAGAAGAGGAAGATGCTTGCAGAAAAGCTAAAAGAAGAAGTAATTAGTAAGCGGTAGTTTGAAGAGGCTCATTGCTGACCCCAAGAACAGAAGGATGTTTTAGAATAAATTATCAGTAAGTGAAGGGATTTCCAGTCTTGCACTGGGATTTATAGAACTTCCAGCAAAGCAGCTGCTAACTCCCTTTTGCAAATGCCACTGGAACACACTATGAACAGTCATTTTCCAGAGTGCTGGAAACTCCCTGACTCTGTCCTGCAGCAAGGCAGTGCCATCACTGCGGAGCACAGCCCTGCTCCAGCCCTGAGCCCTGAGCCTGGAGAGCAGAGGCAGCAATGGAGAGCTGAGAAAGGAATTCTGTGGCAACAGCTCCAAGCTCCACATTCTACCTTTCCTTTCAACAGTGCAGAACTTGGTTCCTTTCATTAGCCCGTTATAAACAAATGGCTCTTTTTCAGCTGCGCAGTGTAATAAAGTCTGGTTTCACAAGGAAGTGCACCCTTGACCACCTCATTTGTGAGAAAGCCAATAGACCTTGGGAGTCAAGACATTCACAAATTAACTCCAGGTTACAGAGGTTTACAGGCTTTTTGGGGCAGTTTCCCAGTCCCCAGGTCTCAGTTTGCAATAAATGCAACTTTAAATAAAAGGAGTTGCTTTAGTGCAAAGCTAAGGCTGTTCCCAGCAATTCATTTCCAGAGTAGCAGAAATCTTTTAAAGTCCTTTTCTGGTTTGGCTGTGACAAATTTGAAGGAAAGAGGTTGCCCTCTGCCCATAGCATCATCTCGCTGACTGCCAGAGCAACTCCCAGGAAAAGAGACAAACCCACCCATTCTAGTTTCATGGAATTTTTATTAAAATAGCATTTATAACTGGTACATGTTGGCAGATGTTCCATTCTTTCCCAAAAACGGCAGGGGAAGGGCAAAGGCAGGAGTACAAGCACGGCTGCCCACAAAGGCAGACTGAGACCCAGCATCGAGGGGTGACAGCCCCAGGGAAAAAAGCCAGAGGTGGTTGTCACCTTCTCCTGGGATTGCAGGTTGGTGTTTAACAAGATATCTACTGCCACTTCACCCAGTCCTTGCCTAGGAACTATAAAAATTCATGACATTCTTGGTTTTGCTGTGAAACAATCTCGTGTTTGAGTGTTTTTAAAGCTCCTGCCATACTGCAGCAGGCATTGGCGTGG
Source organism: Donacobius atricapilla (assembly GCA_013397315.1). Lineage (NCBI taxonomy): Eukaryota > Metazoa > Chordata > Aves > Passeriformes > Mimidae > Donacobius > Donacobius atricapilla. Next base: position 51,942 of record WBMY01011899.1, on the reverse strand, counting down.
TGAGGAGCAGAGCAAGGACTGGCGCTCCTCAGGAGTCCTGTGGAGAACTCAGCTTGGGAGGCTGTTGAAGAGGATCAGGAATGCGGGTCCATGCTCCAGGTGATGCCGCTTCTCCTCAGGTGAGTGAAGGCACATCCCAGGTACCTGCTGCTCTCATGGCCTGAGAGTCTTTACTGATGGAGACGAAAGACCCACTGGGAAGAAAGGCAGCTCAAGATGAGCACATGCAGATGATGCTGCAGCTTCTCTTCACTGACAAACACTTCCTTGGCTCCAGAGCTGACGGATGTCCCCTCAGAGTCCTGTGCTGGGTGGCCTGGAGCTCTCCAGGGACCCCACCACTGTCCCCAGGTCCATCAGAGCACCTGTGTCTTGCTTACACATCGGGAGAAGGCTCAGCCATTTCCTCTGGGATTCCATCCAGTGGTATGGAGTTACCTTGAAACCTGTATGGATAGCTGACCTTAAACAATATCCTACAACAGCCACATTGAAAAAAGTCTGAGTTCACTTACCATGTGTAACAAACCAAACAAAAGCAATAATTATGGAATTACAGGGTCACATTTTAATTCCGGAATTTTACAGTTCAGCATTAATATCACCACATGTATACAAATGGTGTAAAACAAGTACAGTGGTATCTTTAATACAAAATAAACTTCTGTTTTATGGAAAAAACTATACTTCATATCTACACAGACAGCCCATCTTTTTCGAAACAAGAGCTAAAATTAAAACTAACTACAAAAATCTCCAAAACAGAGAAACTGCTTCAGTTTATACTATTCCAGGAGAAATGGACCCATAACACATATTACAAGAGTGATCTATGTGGTGGATTGCAGCTGGTTTCATCTTTAACATCTCTGACACAGTTGCTGGGAAATCTCCTCTCATTTAGTCATGATCTCAGATCACATATGGGCAAACTAACATTAACTATTTACAGTTCATGTGCTGCTCTTGAAAATAAAACCTGGACTGTTTGCCTTTGTCACCTTGCTATGAGCTCTGCTATTCCTGTCACAGTTCACTCACCTATGTGGAATGTGCTTTTGTGTTTTAAAAAAGAAGCTTTTGTACCACCCCCAGGTTCAGGCTCTGCTTGTGGATTCCGCCTCCAAGCCCTCAAGGTGTTTTGGCAATAATCTCGTCCTTGGTCCAAACTAACTTTGGTGTTAAAATGTTGCTCAGTCCATCACTGAAAAACCTGTGAGTGTTTCTTATTCCCACCTCCACCATGCAATTTCAGCTCCCAACCAGGGAAAAGGCTGCTCCGAGGGGAGGCAGCCCTTGGAACACTGCGGAGCACGGTTGGAATTCAGGCTCTTCCCAACCCAAAGCCAATAGCTGAGGGATGTGCTGGGTGCAGCCTGTGACACAAGCAGCTCCTGCAAGACCCTTGGGAAGATATTTCTGCTCCTTGGCATAGATATTTCTGGACATCTCACTGACAAAACAAACAAAACCTTCCATTTTGAATCCAGCTTCCATTCTCTCCTCTTGGAAAATACGAATTAAAACTTATTTTAACTGTTTTAAACAACTCAACATGCACTATAACTGCAGCATCCCTCCCTCCAACCATGAGAAATGCAGTTTAGTTGGTAATAAATGGTCCCAAATTATGGATTGTTCTTATGCAAACAGAGTTAGTTTTCCCTTAAAATTTTTTTTAAGAGGCATTGCTAAAAGAACACAACTGACAGCACCATTACAAAATTAAGATCACTGGGTTCAAAATTTAAGCTTGAATTTTTTTTCCTAGTTCTGTTAAACACTGGGGAAACCCTGCAATATTTTTAAAAAAGTGTTACCATACCTTTCCCTCCCCCTTTCCCTCCCAACACCTGAGACTTTCCTTGCTGAGAAGCCATCATCCAGGTTCTGAGAATACTAACCCACTTTTTAAAAAAAATTTTTCGTTTTTTTGACAGCCTGAATGGCAGACTCCTTACTTTCTAGAAAGACATTAAGTTCCTTGGAAGCCTTGTGTTTACAGAACTAACCCTTTCTAGCTCATACACCGAGTTTCTTTTGCTACTCCTTGTATTATCTTATATACTCATGGGAGAAAGCTTTCTGAATCAGATTCTTTTTAGCTGTTAAAACAGTTGCAGCATTTGAAACCCCATCATAAAAGTTCTTATTCCAAAGTTTTGGTTTCTTTTATGAACCCAGACGAGGTCTTTTCCTTGGAGATGTCTCCTCCTCTTCATCATCATCTTCATCATCAGGATAATCCACTAGCCCAACTAGACTTCCCTGCCAATTAGAAAAAGGGAATTTTTATATTGAAGAAGTACCCAGAAAGGTGCAAATTTTGAACAAAACCTCCAGCCAACCTGTCCAGGGCACACCAGCCTTTGGCATTCCAAGTCCCATTTGTCTGGAAAATGGGTTTGAACCTCAAGCTACAAAACGTACCGGAGCTTCCTCACTCCTCTTGGTCTGGACTGAGAATCGTTTAAAACTGACATTCAGCCCAGTGGGACAGACATGAACTCCAAACATGCAGGCTGACATCCCTCTGGCTGCTCAGCCTTAGGGTTGGCAATCAGTCCCTGTCACACTTTTCTGTAGCTGCTCAGGAGCTCCATGGCTAAGCACTCAAATAATGCATGGCTGAGTTAAGCACCACAGCAGGGCCACTCACAGCATTTGTCTCCTCAAAAACACTCAGTAATTCCCCAGCCAGGAAGACACTAACAGTTTTTCCAAAAACCCCAATTTCCTTTGTACATCAGATACACAGGGCAGCAACTGAGCAGGAACAAAAAGTGGCAACAGTGAAATGATGCAGAGGATGTGGGATGAGGCTGTGCCCACCAGATTCCAACAGAGTCCAGCCCCACTCAGACATCCCCAGAGCAGTGAGGGATTCACTGCATAGCTCAGGGTGAAGTTTATCCCCAGCTCAGCTCTGCTGCCCACAGGCTGTTGCTGCTGTTACCCTGGGACAGCCCCACATGAGTTCTCCCACCTTGGGGGCCGGCACTGCCGGGCTCAAGGCCGTGTTCTTGGAAGAGGAGCTGTTGGAGCTCGCTGGTGATGTCTGAGCTGCCACGGATTTGCTGTTTGCACCATTCGCACTGTTGGCTGGGCTGGCTGAGTGGGAAAAAGTGAATTTGAATCCCCCAGCTGAAGTCCTTTTTGGAAGATTCTCTTTGTCTTCGCTCTCCTTAGCTGAGGGATAAACATTGTCACACTTAGTATCATCTGCACACCAAGGAGTACAATCCACATCACAGTGTAATTGCAGGGTGAGAGCCAGCAGGTATTTTGGTTCCAATTCTGCTGCAATTCTCAGTTCCCCAGTCAAGCCCAACCTGAGCCCACCAGCAGCAAACTGAGCAGTGCCAGGATGCTGAGGGCATGGGGACATTGCTCACCTGGAGCACACAGGCACATTCAAAGTCCTGCTTTTGAATACCATTTAAACCATGCATTTAGATGCATGCTCCAAGCAGTTTAACTTATTTTAATCCTAAACTGGCTTGCAAAGACACGTTTGGATCTCATGACTCAATTACATGGAATACCCTGTACTGCTGCTTGAGGTACAGAGCATAAACCACAGGTTAGTTTAGGTGATACTCCATGTATCTGCCATGGAGCACTTCCAGTGCCAACAAGCTCAAATGGAGTAAATACCTTTTTTAGTTTCCATAAATTTTTCATAGCTATCTGGAAAATCATCCTCCTGTTTTGACTTCTCAACTGGAGGTACAACAGCTTCACCTTCTTCCTCTTCATCTTCATTGAACCACATTTCTTCATCCTCTTCCAAAGCTCTGGCATCCCTGCGGAATCTATTGCTACGCAATATGGATGGAACACTGTAAGAGACACACACAGGGATTCCAGCTTGGCTGCTGTTTCAGGCTCAGGATCAGAAATGCCTTCTAGAGCTCTCGAGGGAATTCGGTGCATTTGAGAAGGCAATGTAGCCCCATCTCAGGTTCTGCCCTCACCCCAAGACTCACCAACACCCCAGCAGATGATATGCCAGACTGAATCCCAAATCTTCTCAAACTGAGAGTTTTATGGACACAACATTTAGTCCACTGGCCAACATCAGCTCTACTACACTAGGCCACAAGGAAAGGCAGATAGGGCTTTCCTCTAATCTGAGAAGTTTTCACCAAGAATGAAGCCCAACCCCAGTCCAAGCCTTCTGCTCCTGCTGCCCTCTGGGAAAACAGCCCCTGCCAGGCTCAGAGCACAGGAACTGGGGCCTACCTGTTCAGCTTCTGGCTTTGTCGATCCTTTTCCTGCTCATATTTTGTCTTCAGTCCCTTGAACGTCTGAACATACTCAATAGATTCAAGTGCATTATAGAAGTTTTCAACTATATGTGCAATAAGGGACTTAATATCTTCCTGCAGAAGAACAAAACAGGGTTTCAGCCTCAAATGGGCACAGGCAGAAGTTCAGAAAGCTTTTGAGTTCAGTTTGGAAAGTAACTGATTTCTTGCCTAGAGCCAAAGAGTTATTCTACAATATTATACAAATGTGAAGCATGAAATCAGATTTATCCTCAATAAAAGAATGAGATCAAGAAATAATTACTAAGCTTCCCATAGAAACAGACAGTGGACCCAGCAGTGCCCCAACTGTATTTGTGATACTTCTGCTAAACAAATATTTTTTATGTAGGACAGCTGTGCCCTGTCCTCCCCACAGGCTCCAGCTCTCCCCAGTCCTGAGCAGCTACAGCAGCTCATGTGGGACCAGGAACGTTTTGGTCAGTCCCCCTCTATCAAGTCTCTCACCGTATCAGGCAAATCCTACAGTTCCTAATATTCTTGCTGGAAAAGACAGCAGCTACCATATCCTACAACTAAAATCTGCCCTTCACTTTCACAGACCACAAAGATTCCTGGCAAAGCCTCCCACACATGAAGGCACTGGCAGCAAGTGTTTCAGGAGCTGCTGCAAGTCCTTGTTTTCCAAGGAGTTGGATGCTCTTGTAAGAGCTGCAGTTGCACTCACCACTCTGATGAACTCGAACAGCTCAATCACTGCAGAGTTTAGCAGGTTGTACCGAGTGCCATTATCCAGCAGGGCGTTGATAACTGGCTCAAAGAGGTTTCCCTTGGTGATGTAACGGTTATAAAATTCATCTTTCAGGCCAATTATCCTCCTCATAAAGCGAAGAGCACCTGTGGGAAGAAAAATTCAAGGAGTTAATAACCACATGCCAGGGCTTGTGTAAAGAACTGAAACCCCTCATGTCACACAGAAGAAGATGCACACCCCAAACCACGAGCATTACAATCTCATCCACACTCATTAACACAAATTCCAAGTTCAAGTGTAAACTGGAACATCTTCCACGCAGTGCCCACCATGCCTGGAAGAAGGAAATCACAACAGCTCCATACTCACACAAGGCCAGAAAGGTGTGTTTTGAATTCATCAATACCAGTACTCTTCTTAGCAAATCTTTGTTCATAATGTAATTCTTGATGTGGTATGTGTGGTGTTCCACACAAAAAGTAAGAAGCTCCAAAATTAAGGCAAGTAGTTGTGCTGTTTGGTAATTATCTGCAAGAAAAAATGAACAATTTAAACTTACAGTTTTAAGGTTGACTAGGTAAAAGCTTAAATACAGATAAAAATGTTCCTTCAGCTTCCAGTCATCTCAAGTGAAGCAAAGCCCCTGCATCTCTTTCAGTAAAAAATATTAAAAGAAATAAAGTATAGGTATACCTAACTTCATTTGTTGTTGTTGTTTTTTTAATAGAATACCATACACAGCACACAAGTTTCAAAACTCAAAGTCAATTCAGACTTACCAGGACAAATTGTATTACTCTTAGTGGATCCAACTACTGCATCTGACAAAGAGAAAATAAAAACAAAAATCAGAAAAAGGTTTTTAAAGCACTGTCAAGATTGAAAAGTTGGGGATAAAGAATCCTGCCAAGTGGTCAGATTTTCCATCAGATCAAAAGTTTGTGAGCTACAGGAACATAAACACAGCAAGAATGCAGCCAGGTGAGATTTCTGTATTTAATTTACCTTCCAAAGTTTTAAATCCATCTAGGTGAAAACATGCAACCTAAAACTTAGGAATATGATATAGAATAAAGGCATCAATCCTAAATTGTTCAAATAATGCATTCAAATAATGCATTAAAATGAGTACTACAGATATTTGACAAGTTTTATTTTTGCATAAAATGTACAAAACTTTTTTTTAACTTTGTATTTAATATGAGACCTACAGACACTTTCTGCTTTACAGGAAATATTCTTAAAATGTAATTAATTAACAATTGTATATTAACACAATTAACATCAAGGAAGTGCATCTTCCACAAAGCACAGCAGGAAGCTACAGCAGCATCCAGAGCTGCAGGGAAGAGCTGAGCACTGCTGCCCACAGAACCCCTGTCCCTGGGGGAGCAGCACTTTTCCACAAGCACATTCCCAGCTGGCATCACAGGCTGATCCCTGCGACCAGCACTGTCAATCACTGCCAAACACTGCTGGCCTGAAAGGAGGAATAAGAAAATGGAAATATTTGGTACCTTTTTCACATTTATCCTCTGATGTATTGGCCAGAAGCGGCGCAGTGAGAACGTGCATACAATGGTTGTAGAAGAAATTGAGAAATTCACTTTTTTCTGTTTTCTAAAACAAAGGTAACTTCATTAAACACTGGGATTTGTACACAGGCTTTTAAACAAGAAAGAACAGTAACATAGGAAACAGCCTATACAGAATACTACTGACTCCTTCAGGTCTGCCTGTATATTTGTTGGGCCTGCAGGACTGTCTTTGCTCAAGGAAGATCAGTTTTTGCATTTTGGGACAACTAACCAAGCTCACCATCACCAAAAAAACTCCACCATGCAAACATCTACTGAAAGAACATCAACAACTCAAAAAGCCTGATAAGACTTTTTTAATAAACACAGTGCCCCAAAATGGAAACATTAAGTTTATTTTTGGCTTGTTAAAATTCAGTATCAGAGCAAACACAGAGAATGTTAGGTTTTTCAGCTCTGCTGAGCCAGTGCAGTATCTGTACCCCCCACATCTCCTTACATTGGCTGTGGCCAGCATATTCTCTGGGTCAATCAGAGTTCTCAGCAGCCCCATTAACTGAACAGCTCCCCCGAGCTCTGGATCTGTGTCACAGATCATCTGCTCAATGACCACATTGATGAGAAGGATGTCCTGCAGAAAAATCCCAAAGAAACACACCACCAACAATTAGACACTGTTTCAAAAGTGGAAAGCAATTTTCCATAGTCTCAGTAATTTTTTGAAGACAATTTAAAATGAAACTGAAGAACTGAGAGTTGCATTCAGATATAGAAGTTCTGTCAAGCACAACCCTCCACACCTACAATCCTTCTTAGCCAGATTTCCAAAACTGTAGACTCATACAGCACTAACATGCTCAGAAGTGTCTGTATATTAAATCTACTTTTTCCTGTATTTCTAGAGGTTTGTTTTGCTGTTTGGTTTGTTTCCTGCTTGCCCAAAGACCGGTATACTCAACAAACTGCAAACCACTGTGACTTACATCATCACTCTGCTGGGCCTCTTGCATCACAAATTCTCGGACCATGGATGGGCTAAATTCTACCAGATATGAAAATATATCTGTAGCAGCAGATCTAACTTGCAGATCATCCATTCCCTAATAAAGAAAGAAATTGATAAGCAAGAACAAAGTAAGTTGGTATTTATTATCAAGTAAGGGTACAAATAATAGGCTGCTTTAAGTTTTGCGAATATCTCATTACAAGACTGTCTATGAGAAACAGAGTAATAGTGTTACAGAAAAACAACGAAAAACCAGCAAAATGAATTGCAATGGTCAGGCAGCAACAGCTGCTTCAGCCACAGGAGTGAAAGAAATTCCATTTTCCCACTGCTGATTAGGACAGATTAATCTAATAATGAGAAGATTATGGGATCTTTTGGAAGGAACCAGCCAACAGTTCAAGATTATCTAAAAATACTTCTCTGGCCCCGGGCCAGGAACAACCACAACACCAATCCAGCTAGCACTGCACAAAGAGCCTCTGACAGTTTTTACACACCCTATCCCAAGGACTGCACTGAGCACAGGCTCGCACAGAGTAAAAATGCCCAGAGCAGCCAGGTCAGGCACTTCAGAGCTGGGGGCAGCCTCTGCATTGGGAATGCTCCAACAACTCCTGCTCCCAGCACTGCAAAACTGACACAGAGGGGCACAGCAGAGCCAAAACTGCTTCAATGGATGTGGCTGTTCTACTTGGGTTAAAACCAGCTTGAACTTTCACTCACCATTACAATTTCAAGAGCTGGCAGAATTCCCAACTTTGCCAAAGTTTTGAAAAATGCATCTCTGTTCTGAGGTTGTAATGTCTGAGAAAAGGCGCAGAATTCTTTGAAAAAATTCACCTGTCACACAGGGAAAAAGGAATTAGAGGTGTATTTGGGTCAGAAAACTCTCTGAAAGGAGGAAACAGCTGCATTTTGTCACAGAGTTCGTGTGCTGATTGATTCTACAGAAATCCCTCAATGATTGCAGAAGAGTTTCAGTTTCTCATTCATCCCTCTCATGTAAAGCTGTGGAGGCACCACTGGGAGCTGGGACTTACCAGTTCACACCGTTTGTCATCGTCTGTAGCTTCATCTGTCAATTGTGCAAAAACTTCTGATAAAAATTTCTCGTCTTCCTGTGCAACACACAAAAGGAACATGCTTTACACAGTGCCTCTTGAAAGTAACTTTCATCCTTACAGGATCCAACCCTGCATAAAGTTCAGTTCTCCATCTCATTTATCTCAGAGAAGACAAATGCCAGAGCACACATCCAGCAGGATCTTTCCCAGGGCATTGTTTCAGCACTCCCTCTGAGCAGCAGAAACAGCTCCAGGAGACCAGAGCCAGGTGAAGCTGAGCTCAGTGATGGTCCCTAAAACTGCAACTACAAAGTACCAGCCAAGGGACAACTTTGCAGCCATGTTCCTATTACCTCACTCACAATAAAAAAAGCTCTCTCACTTGCATGTGCTCTGCTTCGCCAAGCTGGGAAACTTTATGGACTGTTACTGGCTTTTCATAGTCACATCCTCTGTTACCAAGAGATATTTAAGTACATACAGGACAACATCTCACTTCTTGCAAAACAGTTCAGTTGCACCATAAGATCAAGTGGTACCCAAAACCAGGGTGAACATCAACATCTCTCAAGGGTTTGGGCACTTTCTGCCCTTTAATTATTCTGCACTCTTTCACATTGAAAATAGTGTTGGCATTCTCCCAAATTAAAATGTTTGTTACCTTTAAAAACAACATAAATCCAACAGCAAACAGTAACATGCCACAACTTTACAAAATTTTTCATCACTGTGCCAATTCAACTCAATAAACTTGTGCATTGAACAAAAATGAACAGAACAGCAGCATTCCAATAAATATATGTCAACTTCACACTGCGTAACACAGAGTGTGTTTACCTCTCTATTTTGCTGTATGCTGTCACTAAAATCTCTGTGCTTTATTAGAATGCAAAATTTTTACAGTTACAGCAATGCCAACCAAAGACTGGCAAATGTTTTCTTGACAATTTTAAGATGTGGGGATAAAAGTGCTTTACAAACAAATGATACCTGGAATCAGCATCACAGGGAGTGCAACATACACAGATTTAGTAGTTTATTTTAAGCTTTGCTGGCTTAAACAGCTTAATTAAGCCTGTTACAAAAAAAACACCCCAAACCATACTACAGTCAACAGCAGATATAGCAGAAAATCCCTACTGTGGAATACCAGAGCACAGAAACATCTCCTGCTTGTCTAAGGCTGCTACTCAGCCCAGTCCTGTGTTCCTGAAGCATGGGATGGATGGAGGTTCCTTTCCCACGTGGCTGCCCTTCCAGCAGCAGCAGCACTGGGATCTAGTGCTCTGTGGCACGTAGAAAGGAGCTTTGCTGTCGTGGCAAACACAATCTGCTGCTCCTCTAAACTGCCTTCTTGCAGGGAGCTTTGCCAGTGTATTTAGGGTAACAGGACGTCCCATGCGTTCTCCAAACCCAAAGGAGCTTTAGAGTTCTTGTGCCCAACAAGCTGATTTACACCAAAGGCCTGCAAAAGCAGTCCTGGACCTGAGGTCCCCACTACCAGGGAATTTTCCTCCAGTGTGCTATAACATCTTCTCCATGTGTGCTTTCTTCTCAACCTGTAATTCTCAAGGATCAACATTATTTGCAAATCACCAGATATCTCAATTACACACTTTAGAACAAGCAGGCAAACCTGTGTGTCACATACTCCATCTATGATGGCAAAGACAGCCACGGCAGAACCAGCAAAGAACTGTCAGAGGATTTCAGAACCTTCTGCAAGGAGTACTCGAGGCAACAGCAGATCAGAGTTCTCTGTTACTGCACAATTAAATATTCAGTACTGTACAGCCTCAGTGAAAAAAAAAGAACTCTACAGACTTAGAAATCTCTAAATGCAAACAGAACTGTGGCCTCAGGAGCATAATACTGAATTTATTTTTAGTTTTTGAAAATATATGCAAAAGAATTTAAAGGAAAATCTTTAACACAAAGCCACTGATTTTGCAAGAAGGATTTAAATTTTTTTGTTTTTTTTTCTGCTATTGAGCCACAAAGAAGATAGTAAAAAGAAGCCAAATAGCATACTCATGCAATTCTCTGCAAATATTCAGTTTCACTTTCCAGTCCTCTATTGAACGCTTTACCATATTTCACCCATATCCGAACTCATTAGCATATTCCATATGGATATGTTATGCCTCCAGTGCCCCTTTCTTTCCACCATTTTTACTCCCCTCCTCCTCAACTGGTTTTTCCCACAGGCTCTCCACACTCACCCCAAGAGGTCTGTGATGTATCCTACACAAATGTACCATTTTTGGACACAGATAAACAGAATGAAGCCACTTGGGTACCCATGAGTTTGCACAACACAGCACCAACTGAAAACCCCAAAATGCCATGAATTCACACAGCTCCTCACCAAGGCTCCTTCTAGGGTCCCAGCCACCTTGGAGCCTGCTCTGACTACAAAGTGTGCAGGACAGCTTTTCATAAAGTAACAGCTTGGTTGTTTATTCATTATTACTTCTGGATATCCATATGAAAAAATCCCAGGAACTAATTACTTAATTTTTAAGACAACATGAACATTTGAAATTACTACCATGATGTAACAGCAGTGTAACAGGAATGGTTCTGAATATGCTCTTTTGAATCACAGATCCAGACTTTGTTACAAAAACAGCACAATGTCCCTAATACAGAATACAAGTTGCCTGTTCCCTAAATACCTACACAAACATGACCAAAAACTGTATGTTGCTTGGGAATCAAGGAGAAAAATCTTCAGCTTTACAACCCATTAAAAAATATTAGTATACTCACCTGAAGTGTTCCTTTTCAAAACACAAAATCAAAGGTATCAGAGAGCAGGGGAAGCACGCAAAACATTGTGCAAATGGCGTGTGTGATCAACTGTAATCCATTTTGGAACTATAGCTACAGCTATCTAAACACAATCCATGTAGACCATATGAAAAACCACTTACCTGCAACATACTGACAATCTCAACTTTGTTGAAGAAAATAAACGAAGTGAGGGTAGAAAGAAAATTCTCTTCAAAAACAGATGGTGTCGGCAAGATGATGTCCTGAATATACTGTACCCTGTAAGTCTGGTGGATTTTTTGCCTGAGTTCAGAGTCTGTAATAGGAATAACCTCCTTAAATTTTGCTGTTTTGGTCAAGAACTCCCTGTGCCGTTTTGGCTGAGCCAAAGAAGGATCATACTCGAGGCACCCGACCACATCCATAATACACTCGTCAGAGAACATCACCTCAAACAGAGTTGCTTTGTTGAGGAACAAAATCCCTCTAATAATTTCATACAAATGATGCAAGCCTTCGGTATTCTCTAAATTCTCGCAGACTTGGAAAAGCTGTAGCAGTTTTTTAATGTAGCCTTCATTCTCCAAGGCCAGTGCCAGCTTCTCCCTACGGATGGGTGAGGAAAGAACAGAGGTAACTAGGTCAGCAATCTCTTCAAGCTTGTTGAGTTCACAAGTAGGAAGGTCAATCAGAGGACTGGTTTCAGGCATTTCCTCTATGTGTTCCTCTTCTGACTCAATAAGGTCCTGCGTGACTTCCACCGAAGGATCCTTACCCTGAACCTAAGGAAGAAGTGCACACAGTTACTGTCTGATCCCAAAATGTACCCAAAAATGAGCAGGTCAGTAACGGAAATAACAACACATCTCAACTGCCCAGTGTGTCCCAGGGCAGCTGCAATGGGATCTGAGCTCTCTGGTTCCTTACAGCACATTTGCAGTCCCACTGCACTCCAACAAGCTGCTTCCTTAGGTCAGCTGGGAGGACAATTAGACCATGGAACTCTGGCAGTCCCCTTTTAATAAACACAATCACACGAACACTAGTACCCTCCCAAAAGACACTGACCAACTGAGTCCCACCATTACAGTGATTTTTCAAAAGCCTGACATTCAGTCATGAGAACAACTGGTGCTCTAAGCAGGGGCAATTTAAGACATTGCACAGAAAAGAACAAATAGTTGCTTACTTTACAAGCAGGTTTAGAAAGGATTTGCAAATACATCAAGTCACACAAGACTCTAAAATACCTGGAAAAACCAGCATGTTTCTATTTACTGTACCTGGCAGATTTTTTCCCAAATTTCATCACAGCCAGCTTTTTCTTGAAAACTCAGTGCTAAATCATAGTTCTCTGCTTCTGACCAAACAATCAGGGTGTCCTGTTTGAGATAAAACCAAGAAAGTAATTGTTTCTGAAACAGGTCTGCACTGCATATCAATCTCTATTCCTTTACAGTCAATGTCTACAGAATAAATCATTTTAATTAAAGCCACACTTGTGAAAAAAAGAACATAAAGCACTAAAATATTAAATCACCTGCTCTGACATAAGGAACATCAATTTTCTTATTTTACAACCACTACCTTACACAAAACATATTTGAAGATACTATTTTTCATGTGCAAGCCACTTATGATAGCATTTTTCTGCAAGATATTTTCTTGAGCCAATCTTGAAATGGGAATGCACACACTAGGTTAAGAAAACCTAAAATATAACAGGTTAAATATTTTCCTATTTAGTAAGGTAGAAACAAATCCCCCAAGATTTCAGTTTTCCCCTCAGAAAGCGTTTAAGATAACCCCAGTTAAGTGAGATGTAATGCCTAGTTAATGTTCAAATATTCCTTTCTGAATTTAAAGCCATACAGCCCGAATAATACAAAACTCCTAAGTTCTTACTAAAGTTACAACTATCTTGTCAGTTATTTTCACTTGAGCCAGGTTTTTCGTCTCTGCTACTATTGTCTCCATCAATTCAATTTGTGCACTTGCACAGCAGATCTGGAAATCTTGATGGAATTCCTCTATAGGCTAAAATGGCTTTTGAAGAGGTTTTATTGGGACACTTGCTGCTGTCCTGTGAGGAATGCAAGCCTGTACTTCAACATTCAAATGCAGAATGGCTGTGGTTTAACCCAGCTGCCAAGGGAGCACTACACAGCTGCTCACTCACTTTGTCCCACCACTGCGATGGGAAGGAGAATCAGGACAAGGTGAAAGTTCTGTTCTTGAGGTAAGAACTGCTTCAAAAATGAAATAAAGTAAAATATAATGAGCAATTATAACAGTTACAGCAAAAAAAGGAAGGTGAAGGAAGGAATAAACCCTGACAGATAAGTGATGCACAGCAGAGCTGCTCAGCACCACCTAAGCAGCAATCAGCCCCTCCTGGCCAGCCCCTCCAGTTTATCCACTGCCCCTGTTATCCCAGGGTACAAAATATCCCTCTGGCCAGGTCAGCTCTCCTGGCCTCGCTCCCCCACGGCTCCTTGTGCAGCTCCTCACTGCCAGAGCATGGGGACCTCATCAGTCCTTCACTGAAGGTGAGCACTGCTCAGCAATAACTAAAACATCCCTGTGCTGTCAATATCGTTCTCATCCTAAACCCAAACCACAGCACTGCACCAGCCACCGGGATGAAAATTAACTCTGTCCCAGATAAAAGCAGGAGAACAGTTCACCATCCTACAGCAAACTCACCTTCATATAAAAATATCCAAACTGAGCAGCTCTCTGCTAATTCTCCAGTATATTTTATGAGCTCCAGCAAAACTGTTCAACACTGCAAGTTTGTTAACTTCCTGAACTGTGGCTACAGTTTTCTAAATACTGAAGTGTTTTTTAAACACTAGCAAGCCCTTGCTTAATGGTCAGTAAGGTAATTTAATTTCCACATTTATGATGTTCAATATTCACCACACAACTCATTAAGGCTGGTTAGGTCTTCAGCTTATGCATCACTTCTAGTGAACACAAAATATTTAAGAGTGGTATCTTTAAGCTCAGCAAAGAAACCCCAAGAAACACCTGATGATATTCCTTGGGAAGCTCCAGGGGCAGTCAGGTTTAAACAGACATTTGTAAATGATTTATCTGGGCTTACACAGGTCAGGGAGCATTCCTGTACTTCCAGGTGTGAGGGGGCTGACATTTGGGAAGGACTGCTGGCATGGGACAGTAGGTTCCCTTTTCCATCAGCAATTATTTGGAAAACACACATCTGGCTCAACAAACAGAACTTCCCAGCTGCTCCAACTGTCACTGGAACATGAATGAACATCAGCAGCACTGATACAGCATTAATTCTTCAGTTCATTTCTGTAGAAATCCTAATCCCTCATTATCAGTGGGGAGTTGTATATCTTGGGGGTTTTGTCTTTGCCCTTTTTATCCTTTAAAAATAAAGTTTAGAATAACATTGCCATTGACAAATGCCTACCAACACATCCACTTCCTTCTCCCAAAATAATCACAGGCCACGCTAAAAACAGTGGAATTTGCACAGACAGTTTTTTCCCCTTTCTAACTAATTTTTATATTTTTCTTTAGAGAAACAAAATTTCCCTGTTGTGGAAAGAATGGAGTTCAATGCACTATGGTTTCAGCACTGTTGTGATTTATTTATACTACAGTGTCCTGTATTACACCTGCACTTTTCTCCTACAGAAACAAATATTAATAGGGAGCCTCTCAGCTGCCAGGCTCCGACTCACAACTGGTCCAAGTTCTTAGAGCTGACATGGTTTTCAGTCACAGCTGTCCTCCCTTATCTCCAGCTCAGAACATCTGGATCTCTGTATTTACTGTGTGCCATTTCAGAGTCAACAGGTCAACTGGGCTTCAAGGGAAAAATAGTAATTGTCAACTGCATGCACTGAAAATCCTCATCAGTTTCCTGATCTGGTTCTCTTTCTGAGATGAACCAAAAATATTTCTTAAGTACAATTTTATGGCTGCTACAGAAGTCCAAATCTGAAATGCTGATCTTGAAACATTCTTTGCAAATACTGATGTCCTGACACTCAAAATCAATGCACTCCTAGGTATGCAGAGCCTCAGAAGTGCTTCACTGAACAAAGAAGGACACATACATTCAGCAACCCTATTCATAGCCCAGGATGATTCAAATTAGAGAATTAATGCAGTAAGTTAAAATGACTCCAGGCACCCAGGGACTGCAGTCAAAAATTTGTGAAAATTCTTGAGTCAGTGAATGGTACTCATTACAATCTGTACTGCCCACACAAAGCAGAAGTTATATAAGCTTTTCCAAAAATATTTCAGAAAGACTGAAAGATGGTTTCAACAGAAAATAATTGTCCAATACCAATATAAGATGTACTTATCTGGCACACACTTCCTGCATGACCTCAGACAACCCACAAAGAGCACAGATACCTTCCATGCCTGGCTCTACCACTCCCACCTGCTTAGAGGTGATGCTGCTCCACCCATGAACAACAGCAATGTTCCTTAATTCACTCAAGCACCACAAAGACAAAAAAGATTAATTCTGAACAAAAATTGAATCTCAGAGCTAGTTCTGGTTTGCATAGTGTCTGCTACTCCACCTCACCATGTTCCTGCACTGCACCACATCCTCAGGCCAGGACCAGGGTGCTGCACAGGGAAGCAGATGGGGAACACGTGTCGATAAAAACGAATCCAGCGCGAAGACATGTTTCAACTGACTCAGTCCTACATCTAACCTGCCACATGGTTACGTGAACGCTGCTGCTGGCATGAAACAGAAGTGAAGAAGCCCTCTGGCAACTGCTCTGGCTGGCTTTAACAGCATCCCTGCAAATGTGTTAAATCCCAGCCACCAGGAACTCATATTTTGCCTCAAGCAAAGTGCTCTGTTGTCACACGAGTGATGGCAATTCTGGGCAAAAGACAGGATTTGCACACAATCTTCATCTCAGAGCTGCAAACAGAGCACACCCAAAGGAAAGGAAACATCAGAAGGCAGCATTCCCAGTAAGGATTCCTGCAGCAGCTCCACGTCTTTCAGGACTCGCTCTTCTGCCAGTTCTGCCAGTAAACAGTAACCTCAAGCAGAGGCTGAAACAACAAATGGGTGTGGTGCCAACATTTAAATCTACTCCCGCCAGAGCCTCCGGAACACATCTGACCCTGCCCTCAGGCTAATGCGGGGTGTCCAGCAGAGGTAACTCTCAAAGCATATGCCCCAAAATCCAGGGGGAGCTAAAGCTCTTCAGGCTCTCCTGTTCTTTGCATTCATCTAACTAGAGATAATTCTACTTTGTATGCTGAGCAGCTTTGGCACCTATGTCCCACCCATCCAAGCCCATTTCCCCTGAGAAAGCAGCGGTGATGACAGTGTGCCCAACAACTGGACAGAATGAACTCCCCAGGAACCACAAACACGACTGGAGCAGGGAGGTAACAGGCCTGTCCTCTTTGGGATTAGTCAATAGCTACAGCACGACTTGGCACTAACAGTGTAATACTGGAAGTCACAGACTGATACACAGCACCAAAAAATCAGTGGTTGGTTTCCATTTTTCACAGGATGCTGTTATGCAAACCACAATTTAGCATTAAGTACCCCCTGAGTCCACTCAAGTCAGACAGATGTGTGGGCAGGGCATGTTTCTTTTCCATCAAGCTGCATCACCCTGAAGCTTTCCCCAAATCCAAGATGATCAACTTGAGGACAATGCTCTCTTGTCAACAAAAAGCTGTACAAGGGTATACAAACCTTAAAGAGTGAACAGTGAAGCAAATGCTTTCTGCTACACAGACACAAATGCATTAGTATCAGAAATAAAAGCCAGCCAAAATAAACCTCAGCTTGAGTTTTTCTAAGTGATGATTTACCTTTTCCACAAGAAAAAGGGTAACAAAAGCTACTCAAGTCACTTAAAACTTTGCTACCAATTAAGCAAAAAAGGCCTACAATTAATCAGTTGTAGCTTCAGGAAACAGGCTGTGAAAGGAAGCATTTTAAAACTTTACAGCAACAAAATCTGCATTTGTATTTCACTATGCAGAAGTTTCCTCTAGTAAACAGGAAGCAGTTCAAAACTGGCTTCTGGGGCACTGCAGAGCTCCTTCCTCAGCATGGCCCCCCAAGGAAAGCCTATGGCCACCAATCCCTAACAAGTGAAAAGCAGAAACCACAGCAAACAGCCTCCTGGAAGGGCTGGCCCAAAACTCCACCTCACTCCTAACCTAAAGCAGCCAACCAATGTTCACGAGATAACAAAGTCTCTTTCTCAAATTCTCACAATAACTTGTCACTATAACAAAATCCTCAAAGATGTATCCCTCTGTGACTTAGGAAGAACAAAATTACTGATTTCTAGGGCTGAAACACTTCTGGATACCATAATGATAAAGAACAGTATCAAACGCTAAATGAAAGGAACAGACTCTACAGTAGAACAAAGGAACAGACAGAAAAACTCCAGAAAACCCGTAAGAACAATGCAGGCAGAGACATCAAAAATTCATGCTAAAAAAGGGAAAATAATACAAGCAGAAGAGATTCAGTAAGCCGATTTTTTCAGTGGATGAAACAAAAATAACCTATGAACACAGCTCCCAGCTGTTTCACTTCTTTGTCTTGCAGGAGGTTTACCCTAGGAAAGGTAACTCTCACCATGGCTTGTGGCCTTATCGAGGACAACAGGAGCTGTCAGGGCTTAAAATAAAAACTAAACAGCAACAACAAAGAAGGAACTCCCACAAAGACAAACTCCTTCGTGTTATTTCCAGAAAAGGAACTAAGTAAATCAATAAATACACTTCAACAGAGCTGGCCAAAGTTTTACCTCTCTAATTTTGCAATTATTTCAGATGGCCTGACACAGGAGACAACAGTACACATACATGTTTCCAACTATCTTTTCTGTAATGATTTCAGTATTTATCCAAATTGCATATATTATCTTCAAAGCCTGAAGTCCAAACTGTATTTTTCTAGAAGACCCACACAATAATTTCTAGAATGTAAAGTGTTTAGCACCCACAGGCTTCTAAGTAAGTTTTTCACCTCTACAAAAAACACCATCAACAATTTCATATTATCCCATTTTTCCTTTTTTCCTGAAAAATGCAATTATTCTGAGCACAAAACAATTCCTCAGCAACCAGTGAAAGTAAAGCCTAGCAATAATACTTGCCTGCTGCTTTTGATATGCAGTATTTGGATTTATCTTCGATTCTAACAGTAGTGAACCTGAAAAAGGTATGAAGAGAGATTTACTGAATCCAACAAAACAAACGTCTCCACACATCTCACACAACTGCCCACGTGCCAGCCAAGACTCTCAGCTTAATCCAAGTCTCACAGAAAATCCACAAGAACTGCCTCCTTCAAATATAATTTCCTAAAATAAGCCAGGTAAGACAAAATCTAACAGGAATATCCCTATTGAAATACATTTTTTCTCTTCTAATTTAGTCCAAAATCCACCATAGCACTCCTTTTTCCTGAAATCTGGTGCAAGAACCAGCTTGTTTAGTGGTCTTTTAGGCCAACTATACAAATTCAGGCAGACAACGTGCTGCTCAGCATAAAAATGTTTTTGCCCAAAGAAGCCACGTGGGCCACTTGTTTTTGTTCCCTTCAGCTGCCCTTCAGAAGTGAATCATCCAGCTACTATAAACGCAGGGACTTTATCTTGTATATGCAAGTGGTGTATGTCTCCTGGCAACAGCTCTGGAGCAATTTATACCAGTCTAAGGTGGTTTATTTAGCACATTAGCACCTGTCGGCAGATCAAGTGGGGAGCACGTACCTCCCCCCTCTAAAAAAGACCCTTTAAGTGACTTTAAAGTGCAATAGAACATAAGGGACGCCAGCCTATGGAATCACAACCAGTGAGTTCCTGAGGAGAAAAAGAGCAACAAACAAACAACTATTTTACAGCAGTAAGAGAGGGAGGAAAAGAGCACCTCAAAAGCAAAGGATATTGCTCTGAAATGGAACAAAATATCCTCACACGTCACAGCTTCAGCTCTGTTCAGGCTGGGGAGCTGCAGCTGGCTGGGTAACTACATGGAGCTGAGTCAGGGGAGGTTTAGGATGGATACCAGGGAAAGGTTCTTCCCCTAGAGGGTGGTCGGGCACTGAACAGGCTCCCCCGGGAATGGTCCGGGGCTGCCAGAGCTCCAGGAGCGCTTGGACAACGCTCTCCGGCACAGGGTGGGATTGTTGGGAGGTCTGTGCAGGGCCAGGAGCTGGACTGGATGATCCTGATGGGTCCCTTCCAGCTCAGCATATTCCACAATTCTACGAATTGACAGGGGAAAGGTCTAGGACCATAGCAGCAAACGCTCCGGTGGCATGTGAGGTAAGGAAACTTCACACGAGCCTCAAGATAAGGGAAGGGCACGGAGGGTGGAAATAACAATAATAAAAACAATAATCCTCTGGGGTCTCCCAAGGGAAGGCACCATCAGCCGAGCCCGGCGACGGTGGGTGCCAGCCCCGTCTGGCACGGCCCGGAGCCGGGCGGGGGGCGAGGGGAAGCGGCCCGGGCGGCCTGGGCAGCCCCGGCCACGCTCTCACCGTCCGACTCGGCGCGCACCAGCAGCGACATCCCCTTCAGCCGCTCCACGTAGCTGGAGGAGACGTGCCCGGTGCCCCTGTCGTCCCATTGCCGATCCTCGTTGAGCGTGTAGACCTTCACCCGCCGGCGGGTGTCCGACATGGTGCAGCCCCGGGCCCGCTCCGCCTCCGCGGGGGCGACGGAGCGAGGGCGGCGGGGAGCAAGCGGGGCCGCCGGGCCGCTCAGGGGCACCGCGGGGCCTTTAACGCACCACTTCCCATGGCGAGTCAGCGCCGCCGCGCCCCGGGCCGGGTCTCGCTGNCGAGGCGGGAACGGGGATGTAGGAACAAAATGGCGGCTGCCCTCGTCCACAGGGAATGTTGTCGCATCGCTCCCTTCTAACGCCCAATGGCTCACACGTTCCCCCGAAGAACTTGGTGTTGGTGGGTGGGTTTTTTGGGGTTTTTTTTTGTTGTTGTTGGGTTTTTTTGTTGGGTTTTTTTTTTTGGCTTAAACTCTGTCTAAAAGCTGGTGCTACCGCTGACGAAACACGCCTTCCTCCCTTCACGCCACAGAAAGTGCCACCCACCGCCGTCACAGAAAATGACGGGCAAGCCCCACGCCCCGGACAGGGTAAATTTGAACAGCACACGCAACTGAAACAGTTTCAATTTTTAGGAATAAAAGGTGTCCCCTGCATCACAAAACGGCATCTCCTTACAGCAACAGCCATACTGTAACATACTGTCTGTGCCTGCTTTGTACATTTCCACAGAAGGCTCGAAGGCTAAACTGAAGTTGAAGCTTCAAAAATGAGAGAAACGTGCTTAATTAGCCCTTACACACAGCGTACCGTTTAAGACAGAACACTTGCCAAGCATTGTGGAGTCTGTAAATCTTAAGTTTTCCACACTAAACACCATCTACATCTTTCCTCTGTACTAGAAATAAAAAAAAAAAATAATTACATGTCCGTGCTTGCGTGGGAGTATGGTAAAAAGACCCCCAAAACGTTCAAGGAGTCAAGCTGTGTGAAAGAGCAGGAAACTGGGGACGAGGGGAAGCTTGACTGTGTCTCCGAACCCAATTTTTGAGGCTCTGAAGGGGGAAGGAGGGAGGGCAAGCTCTCCTGAGGCCAGGGTGTGCCTCATTCCTAGACAAAGCCAGACTTTCCTGCCTCTTGCCTCACGCTGAAAGCAGTTACACCGGTATGGCTCTTACTCACACGACTGGCATTTCTCTGCTTTTAAGTTCAAACGTCCTTCCTGAGGAAGGGGAAGAGTTTCCAACAAACCATGCCACTCTAAGTAACTAAGTGCAACTTTTCCAAACGTTCTCTGGGCAGATTTAGAAAACCTATCATCCAAGTAACATTCAAGTCTCAGCTTTTGCTCTGATGTTCATTGTAGCAAGCCTCTACGATTCATCACAGGGGCAACAAGAAAATACAAAATACACCTCTGAGAATTATTGTATAAACTTATATTTAACTGTATAGGAGCACACTTTGAGACATGTGCATCATTATGGATAAGTGAGTCAGTAACTATAAAAAGACCATGTTAAGTGGTTTCAAAACCCTGGAAGGAGAGTCACGTGAACCAGTTTACAGTCAGGTTCCATACAAGCCTTCCCTGCTTCATTTTAGTGGACTTTCCTCACAAGGTTTTACACACTGAGCATATTTCTACCTTAGAGAAAGCTCAGTAAAAAGCAAACACACAGAAAGAAACAAACCCCAATGGCCACAGCATATTTCTGCCTCAGGACATCTGCTGCTCATGAACTCTCCCCTCAGCATGACTTCTGTGCACGCTTTATAGCTATTCAAACCAAATGCACAAAAATAAATGCATGACTTTCACTCATGATTAAATGCAGCACTTCTCAGGATATATAAAACAGTAAGAAACCACAGCAGAGTATTTTGGAGCAAATTCTTATGGTGACTAGCTAGAGAAAGGAGATATGTGAATTAGACTTGGCATGAAAAACTCATGCTTCAGCTGTGAAATAAATCCATGATCTCTCCAGGCATGAACTCGACCTCTGTAGAAAAATATCACTCCATAACACACTGGGACTGCATTCACTCAGACGTGGGGCACGTCTTTGCCCAAAACAGCATCCAGGGTATTGTAAAGCCCAACATGACCCTGCCACCAGTACCCACAACCAGCAAGTCAGTTTTGGGGGCTTCACCTGGACAAGATGTGCAATACTTGCCCCAACAACTGTTATGTACTGGATTTAAACCCAGGCTAAGACCAGGAAAGCATCCAAGTCTCTGCTCTTTAAGATGCACAGAAAGCAAAGCAACGTTTTCCACTGTGGTGTTGTTGCACCTGCCAGCAGCTCATCCTTCCCCATTACCGCCATCAAGTTATCAATGTTGACAATTCCCTGTTCTTCATCAGAACAAAGGATTTCATTAGGGTAGACAGTAGACAGAGCAACTCACAAGTGCCACAACATGAGCATCAGAGCTCCTTTCTTTGTTTTCCCAAGCAAGACAGACAACTCATTCCTAATCACTTAAAATTTCTTGGAGTGAAATTAAGAGACTGTATCATCCCCTCCGGCAGGTAATCCCAGAAGTACAATTTGGCCAGCTTTTACACTTTTATGATAGCAATTGTAATATTTATTGCTGGAGTTTAAACATACCCCAGCTCTTTGCACCTGCATGAAAACTTCAGACTTGTCAAATAAAGGCATTTCTGGTCCTCCTGAGCTGCTACAATGCTGCCCCTACCCAGCTTCACTCTCCAAGGCAATTCCTTTCACTGGCTCTATTTAAGACAGGTCATTACAGAAGCTAATTATGTTGAGCAGCAAGAAAGAAGAAATAAATCATTATTTCAAACACGAAAAAACATCTGCTGCAAAAGGACTGAGCTTGTTCTCTCGAGCACTTTGGACCCACCTGGTTTCTGATCATAGCTGATCCCACCTGAGAGCCAAGCACCTCCTGCCACAGCCCCGCGCCGGCTCTCAGAGCCTGGGATCTCCTTCCCTCCAGGAAGGGTCAGAGCAGCGCACGCTTACTCAACACTTGGCTCCCATTGAGCTTCTCTCCTCAGGTAAGAGCAGCTGCTTTCTGCTCCTCCCAGCCAGATCCCAAGTGTGTTCTTCCCCCGCCCCTTCCCAAAGGGCCTAAAGCTGGTTCCAGATGCAGAAAGTCAGGCTCACTGTACAGGTTCTGCCACAGCAACATTATAGTAATTTTGCTCCTTTATCATCATCTACCAAACAGACAATGCCCCAGCACTGCAGTAGCTGCTTTACTGAGACCAGCTCCACATCACAGCCTCTCAGAAATTAGTGTACAATAAAGGGAGACAAACTTTGGAAAACCATTTATATTAGGGAGGTCCATTTCTGTGAAGTTACCAGAAATGGCAACATCTGAGTTTCTGTTCAGGGACTTTAACATTGACCTACATAATTTTATTAACACTATTCATATGTAACAATTATGTATCAGTCAACTGACACAGTAAGAAGTAACATCTGAATTCTTACTAAGAAATAAGACACAGCCCTCAAAGAGGAGGTAAAGATAGCCAAGGAAATCGTTCTTCAGTCTTTCCAAACTTTTTTCAATTTTTCAATCTTACATGATGAAAGACAGAAACAACTACACAGCAGCATACCAGTCACTTCTTTCTTCTTTAATACTTTAACTTAGAATAAAAAAAAGAAAAGGAATAATTTTTACTGTACATTCCCATTTCTTCTCTCCCCAATGCTTTGGTTTTCCTCCAGGAGGTTCAGAGCCTACTTGCCATCAGGTGGGAAGTTGATTTTCTTATTAGTTCTGCATACAAATTAGTGATCATTAGAAGGACCCTGTTTGATTTTCAAAGTCTGTACCTCATAGTAGAAAAACAAGTAATACTCGTGAGCCCCTGGGAAATGTTTTGAAGTCTAAAAGAGATCAGTGAACTCACTGATGCAACATAATTAACAGAGGGATTAAGACACTCTTAGTGAGTGTTTTAGGGGAAGATTGATCCCATCAATTGTTCAGTCCAAAAAAAGTATTTTAATTTCAATTTTTTTAATTATGTATTTTAAAAGTCAGTACTAACGAATCCAGGTGATAAGGGATGATGTTTCAGCCAGGTTCTGCTCAGATTCTGTAGCAGGTCTGAACCTTTTGAAAGTGATGCATTAATCTAAAACAGCATCCATCATGTTAAAGGTGATACTTCTAAATCTTTGTCTTGCTTAACGTTCTTGTACACTGAAAAGCCAGTAAAACTTTGGCCAAGTGTGACTCTTGACAAAGTATACAGGATAATTCCTTCTCCCACCAAAGAGTTGTTCAGTTTTTATTTCCCATATTCACAGTTTTATTTTGAGTGAATATCTCAAAAGAGAATAATCTTTAGCACTGAAATATCACCTTCTCAGTCCATAGAATTCCATATTCTTGTATTCTCATCTCAACCTTGCTACACAAGATGAGGGCATTGCTTGTTTCTGGTTTTATTTTAAAGGTTTTAATCACTTTGAAGGCTTTGAAGTTCTACATCACCTTTAAGCATAAATAGTGTCTGTTTTATAAATATGATTCACTACTGTCCACCTGCAGATTCTTGTGAAGACAAGTAGAGGTTCTAGCAAAGGTCACTTGTATTGTCACCAACTATCATACCTTTTTTCCTGAAAGAGAGAGAACACTTTGTAACCAACTCATTTTATCAAGGTATGAGATTCAAAAACATTCCTGAAGACCAAGATTTCTTCAGTGAATTTTCCCTTCTTTTTGTGCTGTCAGTCATTCCTAGAGGGTTGCCACAGATTGCCTTGAGTTCCCACTGGTGCACTGTGCATTTGCCAGTCTTGCTGTGTAGCTGCTCCTGATTTTAACATCAGACATTTTCCTGTTCTAGCAGCTTTCTAAGAACAAGAAAACCCACAGAAATTTTGGGAAAGGCTGAGGCATAAGACTTCTGACAGTCAAACACATGCTGGAAAACTACTTCTAAGGAAGAGCTTTGGACATTTCATTAATTTACTGAACTCTTCTCCACTACTGACTTAATCAAGAAAGCAGCTAATTTTTTGCATCTCTTCCAATACCTTGTTTGGGTTCTCTTCTTTAAAAAGTAGAGAAAAAGGATGTTAAAAATTAACAACTAAGTTTGTTTGGGACAAAGGGGGCTGTCCAGACCGCCTGAGACTGTCAAGACATTTGAACTAGTTTTATAATATCAAACTTTCTACAGCTACATCGTGTGAAGGGCCAGTTGTTAACTCCCAACAAGCTCCAACACAGCCGCCAAGCAGTCCCTGCACAGCACTGCAGGGTAACTGCTCAGTACAAACCCAGACTGCCAGAATTGTTCAGCAGAGCTGTCAACTGCAACCCTGAGTCAGCTGAAGCTGCTCCACTGGCCTTACCTGTCACTGGGAAGAGGTGGATGTCTGAGGAACAGCCCCTCCCAGGACAATGCTGTTTTTGTCTGTCAGGGTTTTCAGGGTGCTGGTGGCTGGGGACTGCAGAATTTTACGTGAAAGCCTCATCCTGCCATCAGTGGGATCACGGCCAAAGTATTTAACCTGGTAAGGAAACAAAGCACTTTTACACTGACCAACTTCAAGAACTGGAAATAGCATATTCCTTAAAAGATGGGGGGTTGGATTTGAGTTCTTATCAATTTGATGCTAGAAAAGCCATAAATAGGCATCCTTCAGCCTATATTGCTGTCAAATACTGTGGTGCCTAGATAGCAAGAGTATGACATTAAATAAATCTAATTTGAATGATCAAGCCTTTAACTAGCACAGAAAAAGAATTCAATATGGAAAAATATTTTCTTCATAAACACTGAATAAATAATTAGGAAAAGAATTCAAAATTTAAAATATGAACAGCATTTTATCAGCATTTAAAGTTAAAAAATAATTACCTGAATTTCTTGTCCAACTTCTAATCCCAGGGCACTAGGGTGTTTAATCTAGAACACAGAGTTTTTCAGAAATAAAATTATCAGAATTTGTTATAAAAACCCCTTCTTTCAGGGGTTCTTCATGCTACACTTCAACCCAGTGGCTCAGCACTACCTTAGAAACAACAGGCTTCTGAATATTACATGGAAAAGGGTATTGCAGAGCCAGAGAACTGCTGTGTGCAGCAGTCACACAGTTTCTTCTTTGCAGCTTTAAGCACAGGGCAGGAAAAATTAGAACAAAAAAGTACTGCTAATTAACAGCTTTAAACCTGGAAATGGACTGTGGAACAACAGGAAGTGTGTTACAGCCATGCCAACTGGTTAAAAATAAAACTAATTGCCCATTTTATACCTGTTTAAGGATGGGTTACCTTTCTTTGATCCAGCTGTGAATTATGAAGTAATACTGGGGTCATGTTGGGGTACAGTTTTACCATCACTCCAGAATCTCTGAGGCAGGAAACAGCACAGTTATTTGAAAGTGCATCAAGAAAACTCCACATTTCACTCTGCATATGATCCCCAAAGCAAGCATTTATAAACTTCTCATAAACAAAATTTTACTCATCCCTTCTTAAAAATCTTTTACCCACCATAACATGTCCACTCATTTTTTCTTAACTGAAAGTGGATGAGAAATTCTTATTTCAGGGCAGTATTTCAGTAACAGGTACCATCCAAAATGTAACTTTTATGAGACAAATATTGTAATGAAAAGTGGAAAGCAAATTCATACCATCACTTTCAGATCCAAAGATGAAAAAGGCCCTAAGTTTTATAATTTAGCGACATTCTGAAAACTAAACAAACTGCAAAAAAACCCAGGAAATAAAATATTTTCGCCAGAAAAAGTATCAGAAATGATGCAGGTGTCAATATCCCCAGCATAAGTTTGGCAATCTTAAAAAACCCAATGATTATTTTACATCATATTTAGGTATCAGGAATCCAGCTATGTAAATAAGTTAATTTTAACTCCAAAGCAGTTTTTATACCTTATTTCAATAATTGTGGCTGTATAAATCGCCCCAAATTCCAAATTAACTTCTTGCTGTAGGAGGAAAAAAAAGAACCAGAAACCAGTAAGACACAAGTCACAAAGAGCAAACAGAAAACATTAGAGGCAGAAGTCTGTCCTTACATCATCTTTGCAGATTTCCCCAATAAATTCCCTGGCTTCGTGCATTGCCCCCGGTGTGGGGGCAAACACAGAATATGTCTCTTCATCCAGCTGACTGACAGTCACACCTGAAAATGGGGATTTAGGAGACCACTTAGGGGCACATTGTAGAAAAGTCACACTCAGTAAAGAATTGCTCAGAGCACACTCATTAAGACCTTCTACTTCTAATAATTTTTTCTCTTGTTCAATCTAGGCATTGAACAACTTCATATGGCCACCATCTCCTTGTAAATACTTTGAAAAATTTGTGGGCCATAAAGGAAAATAAAATTATTTTTATAATCCTTTAAAGGCAGGAAAAAACATCCTGAATAAATGTTGAGGGTTATGAATCAATTTCTCAGAGATTTTTAATAATACTTGCATTAATAGCTGAGGGAAATGAAAGTGTTTTGGAGCCAGAATGGTAAAATTCTTTGCCCTTTCAGAGTTCTGTGGCCAGACCACACAGGCTTGCAACCAAAAGGAAATAGGTTTTTTTCCTCCTTTCCTCCATTCCAATCCCCTGAAAAGCATTAATCAAGTTCACCAGAGACTTAAGGGTTTCAGGTCCAAAGCAGAGCTGTACTGTACAGCTACAGGTACTGTATGGTACCTGTACTCTACAGATACCAGAATTTTTTCATTTTCAGTTTGCACTGAGCGTTGAAACAGCTCAACATACAAGTCTGAAACAAAGGGAAACACATGAGGATAAATTACCATAGGGATCAAGAATGTCTCACCAGTCTGTGCTTGAAGTTTTTTCAAATTGTAAGCCCCAGGACCAACGAATCTTAATCTTTTTGATAATGGAACGTGGATAGTTTCTGAAAGAACATTTAAAAATCCTTTGAAGTGCTAAATATAATCATCTTGAAAGCTACCACACAAAGGCACATTCTTAGCTTTTTATCTCTTACAGCTACCTGTGGTATTTGCTGAACAGGTATCTAATTACAGGTAAGAACTGAAATAAATGATGACACAAAACACACTCTGATGACTGTAAATTACCTTAAGCCATACTGATACTCTCATCTATATCAGTTCTGATTTTGTGAGAGCTTCACATAACTTTAATAAATACTTTTTTCTGGTGTACATTGAAATAGAAGTGCTGCCCCACACGGCAATAAAAATTCCCCCAAAATAACCAAAACCCCTCCACGAATTATCCCCACAGGGCAAGGGTAAAAATATATAACAATCAATCTTTTAAAAAATCTGCTATTTTAAGCAGAACTTTATTGTCAAAAAGGAAATTATGAAAGCTATGAATTCACACAACAACATTACCTACAACTGGTCCACTTTCTTTTCTGTTAGGTCTGGGTTTTGCCAGTGTTTGGTTCATAATTTGTAAAATCTCCCTCTTGGCAGCTAGAGGGAATAATAATAATAAAAATGCAATAATTTTGTATATGATTAACATAAATATATGAAGTTTTTGTTATACAGTAGAAAAACATTCCTTGTCAAAACCTGTCTCCTGCCTAGCTGGAGAATGTCAAGCTGAAAGTTTTCCAATTCATCCTTATTAAACCATGTAGCTTCATTTTCTCATGTACTTCAAGAATATTTTAGCTGCACACGTCAGAATACAGATGGCAGCAAGTTTCACTTGTAAATATAGCTGAATTTATGTGAAACGAGAGAAAGTTTGCTGTTATTTTTATAACATTATGTTAGATTTAAACAAAGTCATGTAACTTGTGTTAGTCCAAATCATGCAATGGCTGAAGTTACTTTGAAGTTAGTTTGGAGCTTACTGATTAAGCCAAACCCATTTCATAAAGATAGAAGCTTGTTTTTTTCCACTATGAGAACAAAAAATGATTAGTTTATTATTTATTTTCATAAAACTTAATATCATTTATCATTTAGTATGATAAAATGGGTGCCAATCCAAGAACACGCCTACCTGTAGCTTGCTGAATAGCTTCCACCACAATTTTTATTGGTATTCCTGGCAGCTTGAGATCAACCTGACATGAGAAGAATTAAGTGCCACCAACATGTCAGGAAAGCTCTACTAATACTCTTTCAGAATTTCACTTGAGGAAGATCTCATGTCACAATACCTGCAATGCTGTTATCCCTTTATTGGTGCCTGCCATCTTGAAATCCATATCTCCATAGTAATCTTCAATTCCCTGCCAGCACAGACAAAACCAAGTGGAGTGATTTTATCCCAGTATACCAAAAGTACAGAGGAAATACTTTTGAGACTTCCAAGTTTTCTTCAGCCTTATTTTGCTGTTATATTTTTGTTCAGGATTAACGCTACTTCTTTCTCTCCCTGGAAACCAAGAGCTTTTGTGGACAAGTTTCTGATCCACAGCTGATCTTGTGCTGTCCATAGCTGTACATTTTCCTCCCCAGCCACTCTTCCAAGTGCTCATTCTCCACCCAATATATCATGTTTTCAGAAAACTATTCGTCTTTTTCTCCCATGAGGAAAGAAAACATTAATTGGAAGGAGAAAACTTACGAATGCCTAAATAACTAGTAACACAAAAAATAAGAAACACAACTGGACATTTCACACAAATTTTTCAAAATAATGGAGGAATTTGGGAAATAAAACAGAAAAGATGCAACTAATTTTTTCAGGAGTGATGTTCCAGAATTGACTGGGAGAAAGGCTACAGAAGACCAAAAGAGGTATTTTTCAGCACTAAGCAGCAACAATAACAATGTGAGGAATACTCACCAGGATGTCTGTCAGTAAGCGATAGTCCTCGATATCCCCTTTTCCCTGACTGCACTTGGTAACAAGGCCTATGGCTACACCTGCCACTGCACTTGACACTGGAACTCCTACGAGGGGCAAAAAATCCACATTTTTGATGCCTTTAGTCAATTCCAGATCCTGAAACACATTATTACATGCAGTTTATTGTTAGAACTGCCACATTTTGTACCTGCATCCATTAGTGCCAAACTTCCACCGCATGCAGAAGCCATTGAGGAGGACCCTGGAGTGGGAATATAGGAGAAAAACAGGAATTAAACACTGAAAAATGGGTCTCAATACAAGCTAGAGTCACTTTTCTCATCGCGTAGCATAAAAATGCCACCAAATACCATTTTACTAAACCAAGAAGGGACCATTGTTCACGAACATGTATATGCTTTTAATTTTAAATATTCCAGGTAATGGTTATTAAGAACATTTAAACTGAAATCTATTATTTAGCATGCTTATAAATCAAGTTTGTCAAATCTAAGCTTTTTAAGAACCAAATTTTGTCGCCAGTACTAAGTTAAAAAACAAGAAAATCCTAATACCATTTGATTCTAAGACTTCAGAAGTAACTCGGATTGTGAATGGGAAATCCTGGGGTATAACTGGTTTCAAAGCTCGTTCTGCTAGTGCACCTGTTTAAAAAAAACCCAAAACAACCACTAAGTGATCCATAAATAAAAAAACAGATAAAATATTGGAACCTACAGCATGGGATTTCTTTAGTCTGGACTTACCATGTCCAAGCTCTCTTCTGTTCATCCCAGTAACTTTGCCAATCTCATTGGTTGCATAAGGTGGAAACTATGAAGCAAAAAATGTACACAGAAAATTAATCTGCTTTTCTTTTCCATTTTAAAACATACACTTAGAAAAACATCTTTGAAGTTTTGGTGCATCTCAAGGTAAAAATACATTAAAAATAAAATAATCAAACCACCACATGACTTCTATCTGTCACATGGTTTGCAAACCAGGACCAGTTTAGCTAATGTTTGGTAAATGTTTCACTTCCACAGGCCAAGACAGAATAAAGCAGTAGCTAAGAGGGAACACAAGAAGCTTCCTCCAAAGAAACTAGTCAAACAACCTAGCAGAACTATTATTTCTATCACAGAGATAATGGGACAAGATCTGTCTGTTGCATGTAGGAAATACTTTGGGCAAGCTCCAAAGGCTGAGAGAGATCCAAGATGTTAAAGCATTTATTTACTATTGCTGTGCCACGTCAGCTGAATACATTAATAGAGTTTACTAAAAATAATAACACAGGTTAATCCTGCTTTCACTAAGAACCTGTTCTGAAGGAGCTCACCTAATGTTACACCATTAAAAAGCCTGTATAAAATGGCAATTTACAAATTACCTACTGCTTTTCAGGAAACCAGCACTTCTGCTCATATAAATTCATGCATGAATTAGCATAAATACCTTTTACCAAATCTAGATCTAGTTTATAACCTTGGAAGTGATCAACTGCACCTTTAAAAGCAAGACACGAAGCCTGTCAGCGAATCATGCAGAAAGCTGTAACATAGGAAAAGTCTCACCTCATAATGCAGCATGAAGTTTTTATCTTTTATTCCACTATTAATTAAAAACAAGATCATGTCAAAAAAAGAGCAACCAAACATGTTTTACACACAACAGGTAATTCAAACTAATATTGTTACGCTTACACATGGACCCAGCCAAAACCAACAAATCAATACATCTGCTGATCACCCCCAGTTACCAAAATTGGAGAGCATGGACAAACTCTTCCAGGCTAACAAAGATTTAACTACAGTAAAGCTGAGACATTAAAATGTAAAAGCTCCGACACTGGGATGAAATCACTGAAATGTGGCTTTAAAGGGAAAGGATTTCACTTTAGCCCTCAGCAATGAAGTGTTCAAAGCACAAGGACCAGCTTGCTACATCCTAAGTTAAATTTTCCACAAGTATTTTAAATATATAAACCAGACTGAATATTACTTGGAATACTCTACAGTTTCAAATGTGTGCTATGGAATTAATGTCATCCTAATACAAACCCACTGCCATCATCTCTGGAAAGCAGGCCACTTCGAAGTCTAATTTTACACATTTTTCAGTCCTGAAAAATTATTTGTGTCAAAGTTCAAGGGAATTTTATCAAATGTGCTTAAATGCTCACCCTCTTGTTACTACTGCCAAAGCACCAAGATATACATACCTCACTGCTGTGGAGATAACATCTGATTTTACACTCGATTCTAGAGAGTCAAATGTAACTGTACACAGAACCTAAAATAAAAATGAGCTAAAATAAAAATAAACCCCTCTTAAACCCTTCCAGCCTTCACAAATGTTACTGTTTATGAAGAATCTAAGACCATGCAGTTCAGCAGCAAATGAGATGCCGTCAGCTATCACTTGTACAAATTTTTTTTCCTCTATCATACAAACTTATTCTGTAATAATAATAATCTGTAAAGATCACACAATCTTACAAGCAATCCCATTTAAAAATACTAATTTAATGATTCTTAAGTAGGAGCCAAGGGCAGTTTGCTCCCTAAGAAACATTTAAAAGACAGGGCCAGCTGCAGCCAGGATGTTGCCTGTGACTGTTTCCCATATGGACCTGCAGTGGGTGTTATTTTTAGGTGGGATAAGAGGGGACAACACTGAGGAGTAAATCACGGTTTGCAACTGCCACCCCAAGTCAGTGTAACAAGAAGTCAGATCAATAGCTGACAGTCTTCTAGCAAAAGGAGCTATAAAAATACAGAAGACAAAATCTTGAGTACGATCTTCATTTAATCCACCTAACAGCTGACACTTTTGGCAAAGAAAAGAAAAAAATCCTCTCGTTATTGCAATTTTTTGGGTGAAATTTCCCTATTTGGTTCAGGTTGCATATGAAGTTGCTTTTAAAAAGATTTCTCATGACGTGCACAATTTAGCAGTGCCCTACACACCAATGTACTTATTAACCTACACACCATTTCTGTTTATTACTATTTAAACAAGAAGAAAAAGGAAACCTGGCATTTAAATGAAAGACCCAAATCTTTCAGCTTTTGATAATTCACTGATCATTTCTGATGTTTGTTACACTACCTGTGTTTGACCTCTTTGAAATAAGGCTGACCCATGAAGCATTTTGAACATGTTCACTTCACATTTAATGTCTCTGAGGGAAGTCAAATCTCTCCCATCACACCTGAAATGACAAAGTGAAATTAAGAGATCAGTCAAACCATAGTCTTGGATTAAAAGCTGACAGAAATATTATCAGTAGGAGTTTGACACACCCACCTTCTATATTCATTTAGCACAAGATTTCTAAAAATATCCTTTGAAACCACATTGAAAGAGTCCATGATTTCATAAGGCTCAGCCTCCGGAAATTTTTCTGGGTATAGAAAAGAAATTGCATCTGAAGTCGGGAAATTAGTTTTATAGAACTTTTACTAAAATAGCATACTCTAACTCCATAGTTAAAGCATACTCTTAACTCCAAGCAGCGCTACCTCCATCGAAGCATTCTCTAAATATTAACAAAAAATA
The DNA here is from genome assembly GCA_013397315.1 of Donacobius atricapilla. NCBI lineage: Eukaryota > Metazoa > Chordata > Aves > Passeriformes > Mimidae > Donacobius > Donacobius atricapilla. The sequence continues at coordinate 18,592 of WBMY01011899.1, read as the reverse complement.
ATACCTTTCAGCTGTTCTTCTGTTTCAAGCCTTATTTTGTTGATTGCCTCGTCTCTCGAAATCTAGAACACAGGATTTGCAACCAATTAACTCTACAAGGCAGAACAACAACAGAGGTTTGGGGCTGTGTTTGGTTTAAAGATCTGCAAAAATTAAGGAATAATAAACAGAACTGTCACATAATTTCAAAAATCAATAATAAGGTTGGAAAGGACCTCAAGGGTTGTGTGGTCCAACCTTTCTTGGCAGAAGCACAGTCTAGTCAAGACGGCCCTGCAGCCTCTCCATCTGAATCCTAAAAACGTCCCACATTGGGGAATCCACCATTTCCCTGGGGAAACTATCCCAGTGACTGGTAATTTTTCCCAAGGAGAACATTGCTCCTGTGCTCAATCAGAACCTCTCAGGAGTAACCTGCACTCATTTCCCCATATCTTTTCCATGTGACTCCTTGGGAAAAGGCAGCCTCCACTCCACATAATACAAACAAATATTCTGGTAGGTAAGAACATAGAGAACAATTTATTATTACTATTACAAATAGATGCAAGGAAGGAGACAAACTTAAATTACAATATCACTGAGGTTGAAAAAGACCTCTGAGATCATCAAGTCCAATCTATGACCACCACCTTGTCAACCAGACCATGACACATCCAGTCTTTCCTTACAACACCTCCAGGGACAGAGCTTAAAGAGCTAAAAGCTTAAAGAACTCAATCCTACTACATATTCATTATGATATTAATTCAAAAAGTGATTATATTACAACTGATTACTTACTTTATCATGGCTTGAATCTGTGAACACTGCATAGATCTTGTTAGAAGCAAGTCTTTAGGGAGAAAATAAAGAATTTTTGAAAATACAGCTTAAAAACCACTTCTATAATTAGGGTTTTTTTTGAGGACTAAATATTTGAAAAGTATTTAGTGAAATACCAGTCTGGTGAAATCACCAGACTGAGATTTTTAAACATTCCTTCATCTGAATTATTTGTTCTGCACTTACTTCTTTGCAACTTCCACAATCTCTTCAGGAGCAATGAATAATTTTTGGACAGTTCTCTTGACCACGCTCCGCTCCTTCACCAGCTGCTGAACACCCTGGATGATCTGCTGGGTCTGCTTCACCCCCACCTTGATGGCATGGCAGAAGTCTTGCTGCAAGATGTTCTCCGCAGTTGCTTCCAGCATAACTGGCAATAGGAAGATAAAAATTAAGTAAATTCCTGTTCTATTGTTCAATAGCAATCTAACTCAACGAAGGAAATATAGATGAACATTAAACTGCATAAATATGAGGGAATCTACTTTACTTAACCAAAAGTTACCTATCACTGTTGTTTGCTCCTTCTATTGTATAAAAATTCACATTTGAAAGATAAGGAAAACATCTGCAAAGATTTCCAAGCCCTCAACAGACAACAATTAACCTACTTACCAACTTGATTGTGTGGAGCTCCAGCAACAACTAAATTTAGAGCACTAGAGGCCATCTCTTTTCGAGTTGGATTGATAACTGTCTCTCCATCCACCAACCCTACCCTCACTGCACCTGCAAAGAAACTCTAGAAAGTCATTTATTATCATAATAAGGAAGTTCTTGAAGGTATTTTACTTTGAAAGTTACACAGCTAATAACAATAATTAAAGCTACAGATTAATTTTAAAATATCAGCACATTGACTGGATATTAAGCACAAATTTAGAAGACAAAATTACCCGTTTATTTTTCTTTTGGGTACTATTACTGGGTAGGGCAAATAATGCCAAGTAGTATTACACACGATGTTGTGAATGTACTGGGAGTTTTTTGTCATTTCAGCACATTTTCTAGAAAAAAAAAAGCAGCTGAAAGGAAGATACTTGTTCAGTATTTTGTTCTTGGATAGATCTTTTCTCTTCCCAGGAAATACTCATAATGAAATAAATCTCTTTTTGAGTTCCTCAAGGAAAGTGTTCTGAACCAGCTATTTTCCAAACAATGCTTTTCAATAAATACGTTTCTCTTAAGAGAAAATTAATTTATTGGTCTCTAAAGCACTCTATTTCTGTATTGTAATTCCTCCCAGATGTGCACTTAGCCCAGAAAAAATAATCCCTTGACGTGCAATAATCTTATCCATTGAAAAATTACGTCCAATGCTTGAAATTTAATGTTTAGATTCAGCTTCTAATTAAAAAAGTAAAATAGCACCTGTGGTCTAAGTTTTCCATTATATTAAAACCACTCATAATTTCAAAATGTTTACTTACCAATAGGACCATTCCAGGGGATATCAGACAAGGCAAGTGCTGCAGAAGCTGAAAGGAAGACAAAAATCTGGATTAGAAAAAAACTGATCTCATGAAATCCCATTGAAGCACCAATTTCTCACAGCCTTCTTACCTCCATTAATTGCCAGAATATCAGGATCATTGACACCATCTACTGCTAAAAGATTACAAAGGATCTGGCATAAGATAAAACACAATGAATAATTTTGACCTATACATTTTTATTAACTGTCAATACAAAGCTAAGGACACTAAAAAAACCCACATTTCACATACCTACACAAGCCTATGCTACACATGGAATTTTTTTCAGGTATTTAAAATAGAAAGCTGACAATAAACCCCCACTAATAGATAATATTGTATCACATCATATATAAAATACGTACTGTTAGCATCTTTCCTCTGTTGTACAGAGGAGGTTTTAATTTTGTTCCTGCATCTTGACAACGAAATTTGGAAAGTAGGATGTAATAAAAATAATTTAAGACAAGGAGATGATAGACTAAAAAGCAACATTATACTTGTTTGTGAAGTGCAAACTCCTCCTTGATGTTAACAAAGATAGCTTTTCTTAAAACAGGGCCTGTATCATGAAATTTTCCTTGGCCATATCCAAGTTTTCCGTTTTGAAGGTAGCATGACCTACCTGTGTATCATAAAAGTAGCCTGCTGGGAAGAGCGGTCTGATTGACCGATCTGCAAAGGAAATAATCAAACTCTAAGAAGTTGGGTTTCAGTAGTTAATATTCAGTTTGTCTTGCAATGACTCCAGAAGAAACTGATAAAACAATTTATTTTAAACAAAAAAAAAGGCAGAATCCAGCAATATATTTTAGCATGAGGTATATAACTTCAAAATTTCAATTGTATTGATAAACAATAAAAGTTTGTTTTTTGGCATTACTACAGAAACAATCAACCCTGCAAACAGCAGGTATAAATTTCTATTATTTTTCAACACTCATAAGAAAATTACATTTTTAAAATACATTGTAAATAAAATGTTCTAGTCTACCTATTACTCTGCTTGTAAGAATTTCTTTATCAGTGGAACCAAGCTCTCTTCTTAGATAGTTTGTAGGAATTCTTCCTGCTGCTGCAGCTTTCTGTCGGTAGTCAACCTTCCAAAGACAATTCAGGGATTATTAATGACACCTGATAATTTACTGCAGAGCCACAGAAACCATCACAAGGGATCCTTGGGATCATCCACTTCCAATTATCTACTTCCCACCTTTAACAATCACAACCCTCTGAGCCTCACAATCCAACCAGTTTTCCACACAACCAAATCCCAACATCTGGCTTTGGATGGTGGGGCAAAGTTCACGTGGGCTTTGAGGAAAGCCTCACTAAAGCCAAGGCAGACAACATCCAAGGCTCATCCCTCATCCACACAGACATCCTGGATTTTATCAACTGCAATTCTGAAGCCCAGGAATTTTCATCTACCGTTTGCATTCCCCACTCTCCCCATCACCCTGAACTCCACTATTTAAGGACTAGGACTGCTCAGTTGACCACTGATTAGCACCAACCTAATTCTGTCATTAGTACTTACCACTAATGGCATAAACTGAGATGGAGAGGGCTTGGTTTTGCTGACTGCTGTGACCATCACTGCTGTGTCACCTAGCTGGGTTAAGAAAAATAGGTAAAAACTGAAGTTACCTGAAAAGAAAATAATTTCCAATGTTCTAAACTTATTTACAAACCAGTAATTCTTAGGAATTATACTCTGCAGAAAACCACTACATAAATCCACACTTTAAGCCACTGTTTTTGCTTTTCAAACACATTTTTTTCCTATAAAATACAGCTATCCCTTCATTAGGGATGAAATTGCCACTTGAGGCGCTATATCCCACAGGCTATGATGCCCAAACAATGACTTTTAAAATACAGGAATTCTGAAGCTGCACAAATTTTAACTATTTTTTGCTTCTACCTGAACAACAGCAGATCCATCAGCAAACTTTGCAAGTTTTCCAGAAGACAGCTCCATCTTTCTAAAGGAAAGAAACAACCTGTTACATGAGTTTATGGGGAATCCATGTACATTTTCCAGCAATTTCTGCATTGGTCTGTAGCCTCAACTGCACAGAATAAAGGCTATGCTTCACAAGAGATATAAAATTCCTCCTTAGATACAAAAACTGAAACTCTAAGCAAAAGTGACCAAATCCTCCTAAATTTCAAGGCTTTAGCCTCAAGTGTCCTGCTTTCTTTACCTTGAAGCAAAGCCTTGTAGCACATCAGCTACCCCCAGAAGTTACATCCATGCCTTGGAGGTAAAGGTGAATCATCATCTGTTCCAGCTGGGGTTTAGGCAGTGGAAAACATTCTCATAGGCTGAGGGGAGCTGCTTGCACACTTCCTACCACAGCTGCAGAATATTCCCTCCTTTGTTGCAGAGAACAGAGAGCAACAAGACAATGATGACACTCGAGGGTGAGATAAGGATTATTTATTCCATAGTTGTGCTGGGTGCTCGGTGCTATTGCACAAGTCCAGCATACCCTCCTGACTTTCCATGCCATTATTCATACACAGAAATCCAGCGCTGGTCCTTTCCCAAGCACAGCTCCTCTATTATGATTAGTCAGTAATTTCTATACAAGTTATCCCAGGTAACTTGTTCACATGCTCAGGGGAACACCTGGGCAAGGCCCTTATGATCTGTAGGTGTGATTTTTACTGTTATAATGAACACAGTTGAGCTATATCAAGGAATGGTTTGGGTGGGAAGGGATCCTGAAGATCACTGAGTTCCATCCTTCCACTATCCCAGGCTGTTCCAGGTCCCATCCAACCTGGCTTTAAACACTTCCAGGGATGGGGCAGGCACAGCTTCTCTGAGCAACCTGTGGCAGGATCTCACAGGGAAGACTTTTTTCCCATAACATCCCATCTAAACTTACTGTCTTTCAATTTTAACCCGCTCCTCGTCTTGTCATTCCGCACCCTCACAAATAGTCTCTCCGTCTTTCTAGGCAGCTCCCTTCAGGTACTGGAAGGCTACAATTAAGTCACCCCAAAGCTTTTCTTCTCCAGGCTGAACAACCCCAATTCTCTCAGCCCTTCCTCACCGGACTGGTGGCCTCGAATATTTTGCTAAGTTGGTAATGTACACATATACATCCATCAGCATCTTGGTTTACTACATCCTTAGGGCTTGTAGTTCCCGGATGCCCCTGACTAAGCGATGACAAGGCTGATTCCACTGCTCTGGTCTCCTTTCTTGCTGATTAGGCTTGGCAGGACACCAGGATCCGACATCAGAGAACGTCCCGACTGAAGATAACCTCAACACATCCAGCATTTTGCACCAGTTTGCCTTACTCTCCAGCCGGGACAGCGCTCCAGCCCACCGCCCCTCCACACCCCTGAGAGCCCCTCACCTGCCGCCCACTTCCACCGTCACGGCCCGCCCAGGCTTGGGCCCTGCCGCGGCGCCGCGGGCGGGCGCCCAGGGCAGGGTGGGGCGGCCCGGGG
>WBMY01011899.1:0-12600 GCA_013397315.1 Donacobius atricapilla | reverse complement strand
GGTTTCGGTTCCTTACGGGCGCTACGGCGGCTGAGCAGGGTCAGGCAGCGCAGAGCGAGCGAATGCGGGCGCTCCGCCACTCGAATCCTGAGGTAAAAAGCGGTAGAAAAAGAGGAGAGGCAGCGCCTGAGGAGGTTTTGGAGCCACCTCGGGCTGGAATGTGAAGAAAACCCGCTCGAACGGGGTCTCGGACAGAGGAAGAGGACACCTGCACCGGGCTGCCACCTCTTCCCGCCACTTGCGCCTCAGGAGCTCAGGTGGCGCCTGGGAGAGTTGGTAACGTTTACCGCCCGAAGGTCCCGACCCGTTCTGAGAGGCAGGCCCGAAGGCCGGCTTCAGTTCATGAGGGAAAAAATACATACATTTGGAATGAATTTACGCCACAGACCTTGTTCTGTAATACATAAAAAACCCACCCCCCCCCCAACCAAAACAAAGAACAAAAAAACAAAAACCCAAACCATACAAACATACAAAAACCCCAAAACCCAACCACTCACTTTTGAGCCAGGAACACCTAAATAATCTGCAATGTGCAAGAAGAAGGTTAGAACGTAGATATTGCTTATCGTAAGCTTCATGTGCTCTTACATGCTCAGAGTGCATCAGAATGTCACTCATGGGACAGTGTTTTGTTACTGTATTAATTATTCCTCAGTGTAATGCAAAATAGATTAGTTATTATTGTTAGTAATGGTGCTGAGGTGAGCAAACAATAATTTGATTGTGGAGATCTGATCACACCAACAGTGAGATAGTTTGTGTTTGTTTAATCCCACATGTATCTCACACATCACCTTAAACTCATTTGCCATCTGGATTTAACAATTGAAATTTGGCAAGATTTTTTTTTAAAAATCATAATGAATTAATAAATATGAATAACGGTCTAATACCGCTATCCAACTGGACGGACAAAGACTCTCTAACAGCTTAGAGTTAGAAAGTGTATGTTTATTATAACGGCCGGGCAGCACGTGGGATAGCTCCCTAATGCGCACTGCGAAGTTCACAGGTGATTACAAAGCCTTTTATTTACAAAAGTGTTGAATATACAAAATACAAATGCATATTCATACTCTTGTCACCTCCTCTTCTCTGCTTCGTATGCTAATTGGCAAGAAGGCCATTAAGCATGCGTGGTTTGTTCCCTGAAATGAGTCGGTGGTCTTTTCTGAGGAGGGGTCAATTAAAATGACGAAGTAAAAGGAGTCTTCCTCGTTCTGACCTTTCTACCTTTGGGATGTGTTTGTGACAAACATGACAGATGAATCCTTGGTAGAATTTAGGGTTTCCTGTGTTCGGTCTGGTTTTTAGCATGGGGAAGACTTGGCTATTGTTTTGTATTGCAAGAACAGCTTAAAATTGACAAGCAATGAGTTACTAGATCCGGGGTAGCTTATCTGAATCCGGCTTCTGAGAGCCACAGGCAAAGGCTTATCTATCTACTTCAGCTAACTCAGCAACATCTGCTTTGACTATGATCTTAACTCTCCTAAAATCCTTAATTTCTTAAAATTAACACTTCAATAATTTACTACTATTTTATTTCTAAACTTATTTTGATATTGCTTGTAACTACTTGGAGTTTCCTTTCCAAGCTGCTTTTATAGGAAACAGATTTGCTGGGAGAACAGTCCAAGAAATGATTTTTCTTTTATGCCAACATGTTTTTTCCCTTTTTGGGAAGACAAAAAAGAGAGAAGTAAAATGTCGCCCTGATTTTTTCAGCCTTCTCTTCTGTTTCACAGTTTCATGTTTTGGGTTCTTTCTCATGCTCTGGTCTGTAAACACTGGCCAATGTTATTTTAGTTTCAAGATAGTTTACATTTTTTGTCTTAGAGATATGGACGGCTGATGGACAGTTGTCTTGACCAATGGGATGGGGAGAGGTGTCAACCTTCTCCCCCAATCCCTGGCCCTTTTAGATATACTATATATTGGAGTCAGACTTTCAAATAAAAGAGTTTTAGTTCATGACTTCTGATCAAAGTATAAGTGTGTGTTTGTGTGTGTGTGACGGACTGTGTCAGTAAAATGCTCAGAAACTTGGGATTTGGCCTGTGCAAAAGGGCTGTTAATTTTATCCAGATTTACAATTTATTGGTACAGTTTTATTTGGTACAAAAATATATTAGGTGGTAAAGCAGAAATGTTCCTCATATTCTCTTGAATTCACATTCACATTGCTGCTAATAAATAGACAGCTGTTTGGAGTGTTTTTTATTTAATTATTACAATTGCTATTCTCACACTCACCAGGAAGATAAGTGAATATTTCATCACTGTCATGGACTAACAAATTATGGCCATACCACTGTCATAGGAAAAGGATACCAGAGCTTGGATTTCATTCAAAATACTAGGCAACAAACAAAATTAATGTTTAACATCATGAAAAAAGCAAAACTATGGTTCATTTATTAAGAAAGATTTTCACTTCGTTTCCCTCTTCATTAAATTTTCTCTGGTTTTGGGGATTTTTTGGTGAGGTTTTTTTGCTTGTTTGTTTGTTTGTTTGTTTGTTTTGTTTAATTACACTGTTGGAAAGTCAAACAAAAACCCCAAAGCAAGCCACGAAAAAAAGAGCATTATTAAAGCTTCCAGGAAAGCAGCAATCATTTTTGAGCCTTTTCTAGCAGCCTCTGCCACACTGAAATAAACATATTTAATATCTGCCTGTGACATTATTCCATGTTTTTATGCTATGTGGGCCCTACTGATATTTATGTTGTGGTCATTAATAAAAGTAGGGGTTTTATTTAGGAGCAGCTTATGCAGCTCCCTTTTGGCCACTTTGTCTCTGCCCCCTCCTCTCCAGCTCACTGGGTGTGCTGGTGCAGCAGAGAGCTCTTCTGCATTAAAGTTTTCCGAGTTCCTTGAGGGAATTAGTAATGATCCACTTAGTCTTAAGGCACTTATTTATTTTGGCCAGGGTCTGTCTGTAGCTGATCACCCAATTCTATCCATCCCCATCCTGCAGCTCAGTAAATGTCTCACTTCAAGTGCTACAGATACTTGTAAAAAAATGATGTGGAGCTATTCTAAGGAATGGTAAACATGGAACCAACTGCCCTAGGAAGAGGCTGTGACCATTTTCCATGCAATTCTCCACTGGATGGCTTCTTGTGGCTCTATTTTTTCCTGGGCTCAAGTTTATATGCTAAACAAGATTAAATTGAGCACCTTCCATAGTTTTGGCATAAAGTTCTACACACTTATTATTTGATTTATTGTAATTTTATTTTAAAATGGAACCCATTGTACAGACCTAGCTCTATAAAAGCAGCTCAATGTAGAACTTAAACCCAACAAACAAACAGCCTGACAGTTATTTATTTCCCCCTTTTTCCCATCATTGCGAATAAGGACAATGCTGATAAGAAATTGTACCTGCAGCTGTTCCAGGAAAGATTCCCAGTAGTGTTCCAGCTATTCCACCATGCCCAGGTGGGGCATCCCATTCTGGCTTTATTGCAAACTGTGAAGAACAATATGGCATCATTAAATAGTCCTGGGAGCCCTGGGATGCTGCACCTGAGCAAGTAACTGCTTTGGAATTGTTAAACTTGTTTTATCAGGGTACAGATCTCTCATCCTAACTTTCTAAAGAAGCCTGAGGAGAATCCATTGAAATTGCATGACTTTAAACCAACTTATTTTCTACTTCACTTAGTTTCCTCTTCTTATTCATGTTTAGCTCTACTTCAATTAAATTTCCTGCTGTATCTCTTGGGATGGCTTTCAGATGACACTAGATTTCCTGAGCTGGTATAACCCAAGTGTCTCAGTGTTTTTCAGAGACCTCCCATGAAGGAACTTTGAAATCACAATGTCTGTGACAGGTGGGTGTAATCTTTGATCTGAGTGAAAAAAAAAAGGGGGTGCTGATTGCATTAAACAAATTGCCCATCTGCCTCCCGTACCTTGTCGGGGTACCTGTGTGTCAGCCTATTTTAGGACAGCACCCGCTCTCCTTGCTTTCTCTCTCATGTTCCTCAGGGCTCAGTGCTGCTCTGCTCCCTGAGCAGGAGGTGTGAAATTGCAGCATTCCCTGTGCCCTGGGAATGGAAGGTGGATTCAAGCAGAAGATATAGGTGAGTAAACTAAAGCTTGTGCTCATTCCAAGCTGTCCTGTCCTGCCAAGTAAGTTGGAGATTTCTACAACTATTTCTCTTATGGGACTGCTTAAATACATGAGACAGAGTTGGAGTTACAAATCTTTCCCAAACCAGTGCTGTGGTTTCTAAAATGAGCTGGGTGTGGTTTTTTTTTTTTTTTTTGAATTTTATTTTTGCACTTTATAAGGAGCAAGTAAGGCAGAGAGTTGAGTGACTGTTAGAGCAAACTTTGATTTTCCAGAAGATTTATTTAGATATGTCAGTAGTCAAAGCGCATGTGTATGTAAAGCCTGTGTGTCATGCCCACAGTGTAATGGACGCATAAGGTATGATCATTTTTATTTTAAGTGTGAAACTTTGAAACAGTTTGAGTCCTGGTTTTTATTGCTGTGAAGTCTAAACTTAGTGAAGGACTTCAGGAAAAATGTTGCTTTTTTTTTTCCTCCTTGTGCTAGGAGACAACAGAAGCATAACACTAAAGAAAATATAAGCTCCTTACTTGAACTAGTGGAGTCAACTCCTTCATGTTTTCTTGAGCTCTCTTTTGTCCTTTTTATTATCTTGAGAGTTAAAGCATCTCATAATCAGCAAACTGTGTTCAACCAAGCCCTCCTGCTGGTGTATGGGATGTAATGTCTCCATAGGACAGCTTTTAGGTGTTTCACCTAAAGGAAGGAAAACCCTAGATCTGGGTAATTGTAACTTCTGGCAGGTAGAAACAGGCTCATTGGATGCAAAGCGTGGGAGCAGCCTCTAAAACTGAGGGGCTGTAATGGAAAATTCTGTATTCAGCCATGGGGGGACCTTTGTAGCTGTACAGGGGATTTTACCCAAACCTGTTATGTGAGCTGGCAAGAGAAGTTCTGCAGGGTAGTGGTCAGTGGTTATATATTCTGAGAGAAATCCCTCTAGATTACTCAGAAACAGAGATTCTATGCCATTCTCCTTCCTGGGAATTTTGAATGTCCTTGATCAGGTACTGAATTAGAGCTGCACTGGTTTCTGGGAGCTGTGGATTTGGGTTCTTTGACACTTAAAACCACTTGAATTCACTTGCTCAGTCTGGATTGTGCTGAAATAATTACATTACATGTGCTGCAAGATTGCATTAATGTGTATCCATCAGATGAAAGGAAAACTATTCCCTCTAACCTTTGTCTTTTTGAAGGTGTTACCTTTATATTTTATACTTCTTTATTGAGTTACTTTCTCTTTCACTAACTCCCCAGGAACCAGAAATATTCCAGGTCAGTGGAACAGGTACTATGTGGAGGTTCTGTCTGTGCAGATTTACTTATTAAATACATAGACCTGTTTGTTGTAGCATGTGAGATTCAGCAAGTGTTTCTTTAATTTGCAGCCTGTCTTTGAAGTAAATGTGCTTTATTTGAAGTGGTTAATATACTTTGGCAGTGGGTGTTGAGCTGGGGGTCAGGTGTGTGCTGGGGGCTGCTCCTGGCATTGGGCAGAGAGAAGAAATTAGTAGATGGGCCTGGAGCACTGGCTTCACCGGAAAATCAGAGGGACAAGCAATCACAGTGAGAGTTACTTTTTTTTTTTTTTTTTTTAGCCAGTTCACTGAGTAACAATTGCTTCAAGGCAGTGTGAAACATCACATTTTAATTCTAGAGTCTAGCCCTTTTCTCAGGGGGGTCTTCACCATACCCTGGCTTTTCTGTAATACAGAAATTGAGAATGCCGTGCCCACGTTGGCAGGAAGCTCTCTGTACAGAGTAAAATCCTAAAATGCGTGATTTGGTTTGTCTTTACTGAAAATAACCCTGTGCCCCACGGTGGCACTTGTGAGCTGAGCACGGGCTGTGCTGCGCCCGGCGCTGTCCAAGGCTCTGTTCTGGCCGTTTCCTGGCGGTGCCTGCAGGGTGCGGCTTCTGCCCACGCAACTCCTCCGTGGCTCACCTGGAAACTTAAAAGGCTACCCTGAATATTTATCGAATAATAGAAAACAACAGCTTGGTTTTCATTTCAACTTTTAATTTGCATGGGTGAGTGATTGGCACAGAAAGTACTTTTTTATGTGGAGCGAAGAGAGAAATCTACAGAAATAGTAAATTTTACAGAATTTACTGTGGACACTGCTCTCCCTTTTTGTGTGCAGTGGGAGTGGAGAGGGGCTGAAGAGACCTTAAATTCATGGATTAAAGAGGAGCACCTAGAAGTGCAATTTTTAAGTCTTTTCAGAGATTTCTGTGAACTCCGATCATTTAATACTGTGCCTTTAACAAAGGAATTAAGCAAAGCTAAATGCAAGAGCACGCTGCATGTCTGGGGTAACGTTTAGATTCCTGTTTTCTATACTGAATGAGCACCACTTCTAACACTACAAATTACTTTGACCTGTGGAGTAAAATATGTAAGTGAACATAATGTGTAATGCACAAAGCTTCTTGATATGTGACCTTGCTCTCTGTCAAGTCAGTTTTTGGGTGCCCAAGTTAAAATGATTTGTAGTCTAGAAAACACTCCAAAAATCCCATTTGAGGGCTGAGCACTGCTCAGGGCTCCTCCCTGTGTCATCCTGAGAGGCTGTGCTGATCTTTGTTGGCTATGAAGAGCCAAAGTTCTAATTTTAAATGCTTATGATGAGAATTATGGTACATACAAAGGAATATAAGAAGGTCTGAAATGACCCAAGGCCCTGAATTCCTTGAGTGATTGAAGGTCAAAGTGTGATTGATCTGTGGTGTGTGTTGGGTGATGGCACAAAATCAGTCCAAAAAGGTGAATTTGCAGCTCTTCAAATCCCAAGTCTGAAATGCTACTTGTGATTGTTTAGCGGTGGATGTGACACTTTGAAATAGCTATTTAGTGGTTATTTGGGCTTTTTTTTAAACTAAGTGTGTTAATTTTAAGAGGCATTTTCAAGTAAGAGAAACAAAAGCAAGATGGTGATTCATAGAGTCTCTCTAACACAGAACAAAGCTCTGGGAGCCTCCAGGCTGCTGGAGGTGCCAAGCAGAAAGGTTCAGATAGTGGAGGAAAACGAGAGGTTCGCTTGACCACAACTTGTCCATCATTAAAGTGTCTAGGCCTCTGAATCATTTTTTTTTTTGGTCTCTGCGAAACCCCAGGAAAAAGTCTTTCAAATCTCATTCGAAGTTGGATGTTGATGAAGTCTGAACTTGCACCAGTGCTGAGTGTGGTGGACAGCACACTTGAAATAAAGCAGCAGCCTTTCAGCTCAGTGTCCTGTGGATCATGGCTGTCCCCCTTTGGCATTATGCTTTGCATTTTTCTCCTCAATTTCAAAGCAAAACTATAAATAGGAATTGAGAACTGTGTGGATGTGGTGATTGATATGGGATTTTTTTGCTGTTCTCACCCACTTGCCTTGTAAAGGAGGTCTAAGCTTAAATTAAGAGCTGGTGATGGAGGAGTTTGTCAAACCATGCCATGTCCTTGATCCATGTCCAGTGTGTTTGGCTCCATCCTCTTGCTGTGTTAAATGCCACGGGTTTCATCAGGGCTGGGTCAAGCCCTTTGTATGGAGGCTTTAAATTTTAACACAAATGCAAATCCTTATTTCCCCCCAAAGAACTCGGAATCTCTAAATGTTTGCTTTTTTTCTTTTTCTTGGGAAAAAAAATCTGTAGTATAATTTGGGGTATGAAGTAAGAGCTACACCTTGATATAGGTCCTCTTAACGAGAGGAGATATGACATATAAAATGAAGAATGAAAACANGGGATTTTCCACCATTTCAGCTTGGTGCTCTCGGAGCCCTGCACTGAGACCAGACTGCCTCGGGCTTTGTGAAACAAAAGCCCCCTCGAGGTTCCTGGTTTTGTTTATCATTAACGCTGTAGTTGTTGTTGTTTGTTTGACTTGTTGTACGTACCAGTAAAGAGCTGTTATTCCTATCCCCATATCTTTGCCTGAGAGCTGACTTAATATCAAAGTTTTAATAATTCGAAGGGAGGGGGTTTGAATTCTCCATTCCAAAGGCATGTCCTACCCATCCTAGCAGACACCTGTCTTTTCTAACCAAGACACAATGAAAAGTTTCTGAGGCTGATAAAAATATGATTTATAGTCAGGACCCAGTTATAAATCTCATCAGCACTTACTATAGCTATACTTACACGTTGCTACCTTGTTGAAAGAAAAGTTAGTAAAGAATTCAGAGTGTGGTCGCTAATTCATACAGTTGCCTGCACAAGCTGCAACTGGCTTGAAAAGTGCCAGTGTTAGTAAAAGTAGGAGAAGAGTGGTAATTGTTTATATTAATAGGGGTATCTGCCTTTTAAAACTATAGTCCGCCCTGTTTTGGGGTCTGAATGTAAAATTTTTACAGGGTAGTAGCAGCTGCTCCCAGTAAGAGGTATTCACTCCTCACCTGGTAACAGTTCAGTGATTGAGCTGCAGCCTTTGATTTGTTTTGTTGTCACATAACTTCATACTGTGTGTTTGGCCTTGATCTTATTTCAGGTGTTGTCTTCAGAGTATCCCAAACCTGATCTTTATAAGCTGTTTTTAAGCTTTTGTGTGGTGTGTGGAAAGAGCAACTGAAGGAAATCAGAAGTTTCTCAGTGGTATGCCGTGCATTTTGGCTGTGTCACTGGAATGATCTTTATCAACAACTCCCAGCATATTATTCCCAGGACAGGTGATACCCTATCCTTCTGGCTTCAGAGGCTCCAACATGGTTCGGAAAAAAACACCTTTTAATAAATGATTTTTTAGTTGTTACTGGTATTTTTAGGATATTAAAAATGATTGTGTGTACAGGCAAATAGAAACACAAAGCCAGGGCAGCAATAGCTAGGGTATCATTAACTATGGGTTCTTTGGTGAATCTTCTCTCAGTGACTTTTTTCCTTTAGGATTGTACCTACTTTCCAATTCCAAGTAATTGAGTAGTTTCTACCCGTGAAATCCTCAAGCAGATGTAATTCTGACCCTGCCATGAGCAGCAAAAAAAATCTCTCATCTGTAAATCTTATATTTTCTTCCAGACCCTGATACTTTTGAGAGCAGTGGCACATGGTTGGCTGGACTTGCACAGCAATTTCTACTGTAACGAGCTATAGTGCAAGATGCTGATGGGCACCAGCAAATTCACCACCTCTAAGGAGGCTATGCAAAAAAACCCTGCAATGCCAAGAAAATCCTTTCTTCACTTGCCATGCCATGAAATTTTGAGGCCAGGGCTGATTTTTTTTAACCCTGGGAAGAATTTGAAGCCTCTGAGGTTTGTTAGCCTCTGGCCCTGAGTGGCTGAGCTGGAGTAAAACCCAATTTCTTGGCTGACTCTGCAAGGTTTAGGGTTTGTTGGCTTCTGCATTGGGATCCCTGGCCAGGGCTGGCCCTGAACATCAGTGGCCTTGGTTACATGCAAGAGGGAATATGCTTTTGAGGATTGCAGTAAAATACTGGTGAGGGTGCTTTTGTGGCAATTTATGGTCTGTTCAGCACCTGCCTTTAACAGGGTGGGAGTTAATTGATGCCTTCTAAAGAGGCTTTCCCTTCTATAACCTGCCCATGACACCTCCTAGGCTGACCCTTGGAGCTTGGCATGGCTGTGCTGCAGTCCCTGAATTCCTGAGGGGAGCCTGCCTGTGTCCCCTTGAAATGTTAATATTGAGAAATTAAGGATTTTAGGAGAGTTAAGATCATAGTCAAAGCAGATGTTGCTGAGTTAGCTGAAGTAGATAGATAAGCTTTTGCCTGTAGCCAACAGAAGCCAGATTCAGATAAGCTACCCCGGATCTAGTAACTCATTGCTTGTCAATTTTAAGCTGTTCTTGCAATACAAAACAATAGCCAAGCCTTCCCCATGCTAGGAAAACGGGAAGCCATAAAATCTACCATGGATTTGTCTGTCACGTTTGTCATGAATACACTGAAAAGGTGGAAAGGTCAGAAGGAGGAAGACTCCTTTTACTTTGTCATTTTAATTGAACCCTCCTCAGAAAAGACCACCGACTCATTTCAGGGAACAAACCACGCATGCTTAATAGCCTTCTTGCCAATTAGCATACGAAGCGGAGAAGAGGAAATGACAAGAGTATGAATATGCATTTGTATTTTGTATATTCAACACTTTTGTAAATAAAAGGCTTTGTAATCACCTGTAAACTTCGCAGTGCACATTAAGGAGCTATCCTATGCGCTGCCCGGCCGTTATAATAAACATACACTTTCTAACTTAGCTGTTAGAGAGTCTTTGTCCATCACAGTTGGATATTGATATTGGATCATATTTCAGTAATTCACCCTGGCTGGTGCTGCTGCTGGCAACAGGAGAGGGTGGGATACCCTGTGTGCCATCTTGGGCTGGTTTTGCCTGGGGCAGAGTGGCCGTAACACTGAGCAAATGTCAGAGCAAAGCCTTGATCACATTTATTCTCATTCAGAGAAATGCGCAAATCTTGTCTACAAATTTAGGAGCACAAATGTTTGAGGGAAGGCAAATGAAGGATTAGTGCACACTCATATCATAACTGTGCCTCTAAATGGAGTTAATTATGGATATGCTTCCTCAGCCCTCCTGCTCCTCACAGGTTTTCCTTGACTAAATGTATTGTGAATGCTGTTCCTGTTGCCTGAGTTGAGTGAAATCTGTCCTAAGCAATACTGGGGGGAAGTTTCAGTTGTAATTTTTTTATGACTAGCTTTGCCATTTAACATCATTAAACTCAGTTATAAAATTAAGTTTGCTCTAGCATTTTTCTTGGTGCTTTTATTGGATGTTTTATTTAGTTGATTTACTTCAGTTCCTGAATACATAGAGATTTAATGTTCCTGGTTTTGTAAACCTTCTAAAAAAAATGAGCTTTAAAAAATTGATTTCTGAGAGCTTCCCAAATCAGAGAAAACAGCACTCCTGATTTTATCATGAAGAGTCTGGAGTTTTTAGTGATTAAACTAATGAGCGGTATGATTATAGCACAAGCTGAGGTGCAGAGTTATGCAAGCCCTTCTTCTCCAGTTGCTGTAAAGCCAGTGCTGTCTGCCGTGCTGTTCCAGAGACTCTTTCCATGCAGGAATTGATTACATTTGCAAAATTTTCTTGTAAAATCTTTCCCCTTGTAAATATATTCTTTCCACACATCCAATGCTGATTCAGTTAGAAATGGGTTTGCATTGAGAGGAAACTTTTTCCCTTGTTCCAGGTAGAGCCTTTCTCACAGTTTCCAGACTGGATCTGGTAGGCAAAATCTGTGTGTAACGACTGCCATCATCATGATTCCTGGTCTCCAACCCTTGTTTTGTCTCTGGCTCATGGCAAACAGATGGTGTTCAAGTTTTATTTGAATACCTGACTGCATTGGAAATAAGGCAAAATGAATTCAGCCATCACTAATAGTAGCAATGCCAAACCCTTAGGAGGTTTCTGTCTTCTGGTTTTCCATGGTCTTCTTTATAACTCTGTTACACAACTATTTCATCTAAATGCTTTAAGCAATGGTTTTGGAGGTGCATCTGCAAAATTTTCTGATGTTTTGTGAGTTGAACTATGATTGGTTCCTGTGCACACAAGTGTCCCTTTAGGTCTGTCCATCTTGTTGGTGTGTACAGAAATTGGATTTAATGCTGGAAAAAAGAATCTCCACAACGTAGAGTTACTGTTCTAGCAAGATAAATGCAGCATTTTAATTGCATTTATCATTTGAGCCCAACAAGCTGTGTATTAGTAACCTTTTTCATCATAGCAGTAACCAGCAACAACCACAGGCATTGAGCTTTGTTTGATCTAATTTTTGGAAAAATTGTTTAGCAATCACTGCTAATAGCTGCCTGATACTTGCATAGCAGCCTAGTTCAACTGTACATTTGCCTTTCACAGGGCAGACTTGCAAACATGATCTGGCACCCAAACAGGCCTAAGTGCTAGACTAAGATTATTCATGTGTAGTTGGATAAGTAAACAAATAAGGAATTCGGAGGCGTTCAAGATTATTGAGTATTTTTAATAGGGTATCTGCCTTTTTATCTTGGAACCACTCAGAATGCTCTTGAAACCAAGCTTTTAGGCTTCAAACAGTGTTTGTTTCTAGGTTCAGTATTTGTAATTAATTAATGGATTTCATGAGCTCAGAACAGTCTTAAGACAGGGAATATCTTCTCCGGGATCATGGATATATCCAAGCAAATACGTCCTGTACCCTTTGCTGTCAGGTTGATGCCCCTGAAGTGTTGATCTCTATGGCACGGATGGTTCTGTCCTGCTCTTCAGCAAAATGTTAATTCCTTTGGTGTCTCAAAGGAGGCAGCTAGGGTGTTTTTAACCCCTCCNGCATTTGCTGTGGCACTCAATATAGGTGCATTTGTTGTTGAATAAACTGTTGATTGTCCCCTGCTGTGTCTTTTGCGCTCTGAGATCCCTAAACGAACTATCACAACCCCTGCTTGCATTAGTGGATTGTGACAATGGGTTTTGAGATGTCCCAGTGAGAGTTCAGCCCCAAGGCCAAGGGCCACCACCATCTCAGATACTGCACACCTCTGCAGCAGCCAG
>WBMY01011897.1:961764-1051377 GCA_013397315.1 Donacobius atricapilla | reverse complement strand
TGACTCGGGAAATGATTGTGCAAATACCTGGATAATCTAACAATGCAATTTGCAAATCATCCGATTTTTGCAATGCCCAATCAAAGTATTCTTTTTCAGAGGCAGATAAGTTTTTGCAAAATCTTTGCCTGCCATTGTCAACAGTCTTGCCCTAGCTTTGATTATAATCTGAGCTGACATTTCCAAGTCTGTGAGAATTGTTTTTGAGGATCTATACAGTAAGAAAATCCATTCTATGATCAACAAAGGGTCTCTCTGTGACAAGTCCCATTGAAAAATGAGACCATACAATTGTACCTTTTCTCCCAGCACAGCAAGAAAGAATGGCAATGTCATCACAAAGCAATGAGCTTGCCTCTGTTGAAGAACTTCAGAGATTTTCCCAAGGTCTTCTTGAGCTTAAGGTGTGAGGGTTCCAGGAGATCTGATGTTGTCCATGTTTCAGTGGACACTTTTTCAGGTGCAGTTTTTGCCTCTCTGCGTGCAGGTGAAACAGCACAACATGCTCATCGACATTTTTTACAAGCATTTGCATTGAGTATACCTCAAGAAATAAAAACCGACAATGGTCCAACTTATAGGGGAAAGATACTTGATAAATTCTTGAAACAGTGGAGTGTTAATCGCCGTTCCTCATTCTCCCACAGGTCAAGCAATCATTGAGAGGACACACTAAACTCTGAGATCCCTACTGAATAAACAGAAAAAGGGGAGAGGCTGAGGTGACACCTCAGATGCAGTTGAACAAAGCTTTATATGTTTAGAAACGTTAGGGGTGTCTTTACTGTGGGCTGCCATAAAACGAAGGTTCTTTCAAAGAATTTGAACAGTGAGATTTAAAATGAGACAGTGAGAATGTGAAGGGCTTCCCAGCAAAGTGCTGAGGCTGAGCTTTCTCTAACAAATCAGACTTATTTGTAGGTTCTGCAAATAACCACAACGTCATTTACACAATCTCATGTATTCATGAAACATATTTTTAACAACTGACCTGAATATCAATGGAAACTTGCAAATGGGTCTTGGGGTTTTTTTTAACTGTTCAAAAACTAGTCAGTTCTGGGGTTTAACTGGCAATAAAATGGAATTTGGACATTGTTATCCTTATTTTTCCCTAGTTACATAAATAAATGGGCTTTTTGTTGGTGGCAGATGTCCTGTAATGATGTATCGCTGATTCACATAAGTGATGCATGTTTTTATTATTGTTATTATTATTATCATTGTTATTATTATTCCTTTCCAGTATTGTGAGCTAACTCCACATGTTGTTGTGAAGGCAAATTCATTTTCCATGGGGCAAGCCTGTTGCAGTCTGATTAATTAGACTTTTGCTGCAGAACAGGGGGGTACAGGAATGTAGCACAGCTATAAGTTCTGAAATCACTTGAGCTAGAACGGCCCCAGTACCATTGTGGAAGTGAGGAGGACAGTGCATAGAGAAACAAACTCCCTACTGTGGGTTTTTTGTTTAATAAATTTATGTTACAGGATGGGTATGGCTGCTGATGGTGGTTTTTGTGACCTCTAGGAGGCATAAATTTCCAGAGATCTTGGTATTTAAGAAGAAATGTTATTGTAGGGAGGAGTGGAAAAGCAGAGATCCACCTCTGTAAATAATTATTAACTTTTCTAAGTGAGAATACTTTAAAACAGCTGATATTCTAGGGTTGTGCTGTGAGCTCCAGCTGTAACACATGGCTCTGTTGTACTGATACTAATGAAAAAAAGGTTTTTTATGGTCAGAAGAAAAATATTCTGCAATTAAAAAAGAAAAACTAACAAAACCAAAACTGTGAAATTGCAAAATGTGGTTTCATCCTTGTGCAATGGATCAAAAATGTTCTTTTCAGGCCATTTCAACAAGTTTTCTGGTCAGTTTTTCTAAGTGTTTGAGAAGGTGGAAGGCCACAAAGTAATGGGGGGAAAATTAAAATATCATTAGTCAAAATCAAATTATATAGCTATTTGGTGCTGTCCTGAATACACTTTCTTGGTGCTAAGATGCTGCTATAGATTTTAAAATACAGCTTTGCACAGCTCAACATGTTATAAAATGCATGCTTTCATGTGTTCCTGTCAGATAAATTAAAAAATGTTTTTATTTTACCAGCTTTGCTAGTCCCACTAGCTAGAGACATTCTGTTTTATACAAGCTTCAGTGAAAAGAGTTGAATTATGGTGCAGGTGTTCTAGTCTTAAGTACAAAACCTTTCTCTGTGGTGGGGGGAAGAGTTGAACTTTCATACCTAGGTTTAAACAGAATTTGCAGATCTTGCAACCTGCAGCCAAGGACGAGAAATACCTCGCTTGCAAGTGAGAAGCACCTGACAAGGAGATCCTTCAGGGACTGCAAAATTAATAATATTGCCATGATGCTTCACTAAAAATTATCTTGGATGTACTGTAGAGAGTCAGAGTGGTGTGTATTCTCAATGGAGATGGAAAACTAGGTCATTCATAAGGACAAAAAAGGGTTGTATAAAATTTTGTCAGCTTAATATATTTACAGGACAATATGCAAGCAAATAGCTTCAGGGTTCTTTTCCTTATTATACATTCAACACCAGCCCAAGTATGCTTGATTTAAGCAAAATCTGTGGTGCTGAAAATAGTGTTGGCAGAGAAATATAGATGCATTTCCAGCTCTTCACTTGAATGAATTGTTTGTGAGGAAAAAATCTGTTTATTGTTAGTCAGATATGTAAGTTTTGAAAAAGAGGCTGTCAAATCTTTTCATTAGTTTAGAAAAACCATATGCATTTCTGGTATAGATTCTAGAATGGTGAGAGAGTTGTGAAGAGCAGGGATAGAATTTAATTGAATAACAGCCCAGAAGAGGGCAGTCTGGTATGAAGATTTTAAAAACCTTGGCAATGTCATAGGTACTCTGGGAAAACAGGAGCTTCCCATGCTTCTCTGTTTAAGTAGCATTTTCTTGCTTCTTCTCCAGACTGACTGAGCATATCTCTCTTTCACAGACAGACTGTTATTCTCAAAGTTAAACCAGAGATTATATAACAGTCTTTCACAGTGGTAATGCAGTAAGTCCCTGTGGTACCAGCAGGAAGGTAAACAGAAAAGAAAGGAGTGGGTGAGGGGAACCCTCCTATCCCAATTCTGCCAGCAGTAAAATAAGTACATTTTTTCATGTTTCCTAACAAACACTGTGCACTGTCTCTGAATTGACAATTATTTTTTTTAATTCTTGATTTTCTATTTAAAGCTGTCAGATAACATCAGTGGTTCTAAACCAGGGAGGTGATCTTGCGCATGAAATTTAGAGCACAGAGGAGTAGGCTGTGCCAGATGTGTGCTGGCTGTAGTGTTTTCACTGCAGCAGCATAGAAGCAGTGAGCAGCATGGAGGGGAAGGGCTGAAAACATTGTCACTTCGCTCAAGTGAGACACACTGCTGGGTAAAACAGGGCTGTGGGAATTTTTCTAAAGTTTTAGACTCTCTTAATCAAGGATGAATCTTGAATAGAAGCCTAGTATGAGTATCTTCCTGCAGCCCTGGCAGTAGACCCAGAGAATTTTACTCTTAAGAAAGAGGCAGGTAATTGTGGCTGCACGTGGGACTATGGGAGCCGATAATCTCTTTCATAGCCAGGTTCCAGATGCTTTGATGCTTTCGTTGCTCAAAAACAAGCTGAAAGCCACAGTAAAAATTGTGTGATGTTTGTCATCCCAGAAGGCTACTGATTTTATTCTGTGCTAGACTTAGGAAAGAGAATGCATATAAATATGTGTGTACATATTGCTATGTTCATCTTTGGAACAAGACTGCTTGGTATTCTGTTGGAATCGTAATAGTCATAAGCACAATGATCTAGGGTCAAAATTCCTGTTCTAGGGCTTTGATAGGGCTTCTTCAACCTCAAAGTTAGCAGAAGCTCAAAAAGATATGGTCAGAATATAAGTGCTCTATATACCAGCATATTGTATCTAAAATCCAAGAATAAAAACCCAGATGGAATAACGGATTTGAGTTAATGCCCAGAGCAAGTTTTCTAACCTGGGGAGTGGGTGGATAGAACACATCAGAATGTTGTTTGCGTGTACCCGTGTCCACATCCTGCATAAAATGTGTCAGGCCTGTGTCTCAGAATATAGGAATGGGATTCTGTTGGACCTCATCCTGAAATTATGCGTTCCTGTGATCACCCATCATTAGGGCTTCTGAAATCTGGTTGGTTCTGAAGCCAATACTTAGGAAACAGAAAACAAAACAATTCCTTTACAGCCCGGGAGTGGCAGCTTCAAGTGGCTTGGATTGTGCAGTCTCAAGAGGCTGCTTTGTGAGAGGGAGTTTGTGCCCCAATCCTCAATGTCTCAAAAGACTGTGAGAACTGTAAAATGTGATAGGAGCTATTTGCAAGCTTTGGTGACTTTCTGGCACCACTGCAAAGATAATATCAGAACATAACTTTATGTTTCCTTCATTAAAAAAACAACAAACCAGTACCCCAACCCCCATAAAAAACCCACAAAACCCCACAACCCTTTACAAAAGGGTTTTCTATTCTAGGAAAGAAAATAGCTTTGATTTTTCTAACAAAAAGTGAGATAATAGAAGTGGAATTTGAAAGGTTAGGAGGCTGCTGTGGAGGTTCTTTGTCACCATGCAGGCAGATTTTTGCGGTACAGGCACATGTGCACATCTGTGATAGTAGAACACTTGAGGCTGTGCAATTGCTTTTTACTTGCCAAACGTTGCAGCAAATTTTACAGTAATTTTTGCTTTCTCTGTAGAATGCACGTGCTTTGTGGATTTTTGTGTTTAATATTTTCCTTTGCTCATCTGATAGAAAGCTTAAAAATACTCATAAATAACAACAGAGGTAATTTCTGCAGCAAGTGAAAGGTTTCTTGCATATAAATTCTTCTTAGTGGAGTCATATCCAGGGTCAGTGGTGTTAGGCAAAAGTCTTTGTGCAGCATATATCTAAAGTTAGGGGATTAATTGCTGTCATGAATCTGCTTTATTGGGGTGACTAGGTACATTCCTAATAAGTATTTTTAAAAAAATTCTATTCAGTCACTCTGGGTGGTTTTAAGCTGTTGCATCCATAGCATATAGTGAAAATTGTGGCACTGTTAAAATCCAGCTTATTGATGCAATGAGATTATAGTTCCATTTTTAACGCCAATATGTTGCATGGTTGCATTTTTATTGCCATGTGTCTTTCTTTTTCTGGATCATCTGGTCTTTCATAGCTGGATACATTACAGTTAGTAAGTAATTTGACCTTTTAGCTCTGTTGGAACGCTTTGATTCTGTCTTGATTTTTGTGAGCTTTGATTTTTTTGTTTGATTGTTTGGTTTTTTTGGGGTTTTTTGGGTGTGGGGTTTTTTTTTTTCTTGGTTTGGTTTTTTTTTTTTGTACGTGATTCTTTTGCTGTGCTTCATTGGAAATGCATTAGATAGCAATGACAATTGCTCAGTTTCATATGCAAAGGGCACCAGTGCATGAAGAGCGTAGTTTGTGAAATAACTGCAGATGCAGATCAGGTTGTAGATTACCATAGTGTTAATGTTTGCAGTTAAGAAGAGAGTTTAGCTTTTTCTCAACACAGGTGTAGGATCTGATAACTAAATTTTATTTATTTTATTTTTAGTACCTTGTTATGCAATAACAAATTATGCAGTGATTAGGTTTTTTCCACCTTGATAACAAAAAAGAGCAAATGTAGTAAAACTTTTAATCTATTATCTGTAAAGGAATTATGTGTATATATGTAGTCTTATATATATACATAATACGTATATATATAGCCTTAATAGAACATGACATACTCTTAAGGGCCCCTATTTGTGAACTAAATATAGAGAGCTCTTCCTTATCCTGAATCTGGCAGTGGTGACTGTCCAGGTAGTGTTCACAGAACTTGCATTAATATTCAGTGAAGGTATGCACATGACTTGAAAGTAGAGCACTCTAATATCTCTCATATTGACATATTAGTGAGTGATACATAAAGCCAGGAAGTCTGAAAACCCAACAGCTTTCTTGTGTTCATTCTTTTTTGTTGTTGTTTGTTCAATTATGTATGAATTTTTGGTCTGAAATCTGCTGCTGCTGCTAGACAAAATATTTCACTTTGTTTTTACTATGGATCCTCGTAAGTCTGCAGTTCCTTATATGGCTTGTATAATGAGCTAGTTGTATTTTGTAACAAAAGACAAGATTTGAGTGGTTAGAAGATTCTTCCTACTAATTGGACTTCAAATAATTTTTCTTATGTTGGTGTTCATTGATATATTGAAGTTACAGGTAAGCAACTTTTTAATGTTTGTCTTAGCAGTGGTTACTGTTCATCAAAACAGAGAGAACAGGTAACATAGAAACGAAACTGCTAGGCAAACAAACAGCCCACAGAAAACACTCCAGTATAAACCAAAACTCTACTACAAAGGATTTAAAGGTTTTGATGCTTGAAAGACTAGATAAAATAGTACTTGGGAGGACAGATATCTTAGTGATACTGTTGTGTGTGTTTGTATGGTGTAATGATGGTCATAATGAGTATTAAAGAAATAGCAGATCTAACAAACTCAAAATTGCCAACTGACTGAATGACAGTAGTTGTGAAACCAAAAGCTGCATACCAACATCAGCTCTTTGAAACAATCCTTCCTTTACTTTAGTGCTGAGTTAGGGATTAGTGCTGTGTTATGCCAGTAAAGTCATTGTTATGCTGAAGGTTTTTAAAAGCTCCAGTTGAAAGGCTACAGGATTTCTTCTGTCCTGTTTTGACAGATACCAAATGTTGTTTTAAGAGGTACAATTGCTTTATAGCCTGCTTACCTTTTACCGGTAGGTGTTGTTTGAAATGATAGTAGTTATTTTAATGAGAGAAATGTGCACTGGCTGGCATTCCAGATCTCTCTCACAAATTCTTGAGATATGTTCCCTTTTCATCTTAAATGTGGGAAACCGGGTCTGACATTGCAGCTGTCCCGCTTATGCTGAACCATGAAGGCATTCTGTGATTCGAGTGAGGTACTGGTATGAAATTTCAGTTTGTGAGCCAAGAGCAGTGATTGCAGCTCAGCTCATGAAGATGATGTGGCAGTAGAAGAATAATCCAAATGATAGTTGGTAAATCCTATTTCCTTTTGCCATCCTGAAATTCATACTCTTGTCTATTTGCAGTGTAGGGTCAGTGGCACTTGGGCTGAGATTACACATTCGTCAGTGCTGCAGTCTGAGATGCCTTGAGCAATCTCTGCCCCTGTTATTCATGTTTCCAGCTGTTTGGTGCTGTGTGTTAGCTTGGCCGTTGTGCAACTGAACAGTGAACTGATTGAGATACTAATCTGGCAGAGGGGCTTCTTCTTTTTTTATTGTGGATTTTTAAAGTTTTTTTCCTTTTTCTTTCTCCTTCCCCTCCTGGATTCTTTGTTTTGTTTATTTGGGTGTTTCTTTCATTTGGATTCTTTTTTCTTTTCTGTTTTCTTTTCTGTTTCTTGGAGGTGTTTTGGTTTGGTTTGTGTTTTGTTTTGTTTTGTTTAACATGCCATTTTTTCAGTTGGATCCGTTTCCTGAACTGATTTACTTCACAAATGGTGGATGCTTGTACTGGCATGACATGGGGAATGAATTTGCATAGACACAAGCAACTACAGCAGTTGGAAGAGCTAGAGGTGGAGACTGCATTAGCTGATGCTGCAGCCAGGATTGCTCATCAAACTGCAATGTGGATTGGAATGTCTAAATCTGCAGTATAATACTGAACATTTTAGGATGCTGCAGTCAGCCATCTTGTCCTTTTTCTGTCACATTCCTTTGGGTTGTAGAACCCATTGGTGTAAGAATAGCTTTAGTGATAGAGGCACACATAATTGGTATCCCACCGTCTTTGGAAATTCTTACTTCAAATTAAACATAAATTGCTATCAACTCTTAACTAGTCCAGCTGGGAATATGGAAGGTAAAGTGAGATGTATTCAGATTCACTGTCGTTAGAGATTCTGAATTGTCCTTGCAACAACATCAGAAATTTGCACATCTCTGTTCTTTCCTAGGTAAAGTTATCAGTCTTCTCTTAACTGTTTTACTCACAAATCAAAGAATGAATTTATGTGGGTTCTGACCATGACTAAAAGAGTATTGTGTGTCATACTCTTGAGTTTAATTGAAGTCTGTATTTTTATATCCAACTTAAAATTATTAATTATGTTTTTTTCAGTTGGTGAGAAAGTGAAGGGAACTTGGTGCTTTGACAAGTACAGACAGATGTTTAAGCAGCATATTGCAATCATTTTCTTAATTAAAATTTACACTGGCAGTTATTGCTTACCTAAAACCACTGAAGATGTATCTTTCAAGAAAGATCACCTAATCTTGGTTTCCAGTTCTGGATATACTTGTTTCTAGGAAGATGAAGGCAAAATATCTCAATTTCGTGGGCTGCCCTGTTAAAGATGTCTTTGCTCTTTCATATAATGAAGTGGTTTTTGGCTACAGTAGGAATCTTAGGCGTTCTTTTCTATTTGCCGTGTGAGCTTTCAGCTGTATAGACTTTTTTGTGGTATAATTAGCTCTTAACAAAATGCCTGTAAAAATATGAGTTAGAAACACTCATTTGGGGATTGTTTTTGTTTCAAGGAGTGTTTGGTTGTTGGGGTTTTTTTGTTAACTTTCATACACTGAGATGTGTTTTTGTTCTAGGTACTTTTCTTGTGTCTTTAAAATTGTGGTTTTGTTGGAATAGCTGTGTAATTGGAACTTAATTCTTCTGAAATTTATTTTGCGCAACTCATTCTGCAGATATTTTACATAACAAATAGAAACTGAAATATATCTAAGAAGTAATTATAATGTAAGAATTGCTTTGAAGCTGTGTATAGTGCCAAGTGGAAAATTTTGAGAACTCAGATTTATATTTTGTGGCTAGGGGTTTAAATTTCCGTTAGATATGGTCATATAAGAATGTGGACAGTACAGCCTTCTCTATCAGCTCTGTTAATAAAACATCAAAATTTGGTAATTTTGGAATATGCTCAAAACAGCTCCGTCAGGAGAGGGAGACTTTAAGTGGATGACTTTCGTTACGTTTTGCCTTTCTTTGCTGGACTTGCATTTGCAAAAGCTTTGTCAAGAAATGTCGTATGTTTGCAAAGCCTGAGTAGCAAGAGGGATTAATTGATGACTTTCAATGATGTCTGTACTAGCAGACACCATTTCAGAATTCTATTATGTCTATAAATGCGTGTGCAAAAGCGAACCAAGAAGCTTTATCAGATAATTTATTATGTGGTTGTAGCTTGTAATGTTAGTTTAACAGCAGCACTAGGTTTTTCTGCATGTGTGAATTCACTTTTCAAGTTGGACTTCTTTTTTCCAGAGTGTGAAATGTCTTTGAGTTTTCTGTAACTTCTTACAGGTGTCGGATGATGGTCGATATGTCTTGCTGTCTATCAGAGAAGGCTGTGACCCAGTGAACAGACTGTGGTACTGTGATCTACAGAAAGAGTCTCAGGGTATATCAGGTATGTGCTGCTTTGTAAGTTTGCTTCCTTTTAAGACAATATAAGATTTGAAATACTTTGTTTGAATGAAAATATATATATAGTCAAATGCATGTATTGCTTAACCAACTTAATGCAGAAATGAGATAAAATAAGCACTACTAGCATTCCATTTTCTCTTATGTATCAGTGGATGAAAAACCCCATTCTTCATTCTGTAGTTTGTTTAAAAGGTCACAAGG
The DNA here is from genome assembly GCA_013397315.1 of Donacobius atricapilla. Lineage (NCBI taxonomy): Eukaryota > Metazoa > Chordata > Aves > Passeriformes > Mimidae > Donacobius > Donacobius atricapilla. The sequence continues at coordinate 1,041,658 of WBMY01011897.1, read as the reverse complement.
AGAACTTGGTATAGTGTAAGCAGCCATACCAGTGTATGTTCCATTTCATTCTACACCAGTAATACTTCCCATGTTTAAACTTCTCTTTGTATTTTAAAAATTTCACATATCTCCCTTTAAGTGCTGATAGCACTTTTTTACAGAGAGTGATTGGCTTATAGACAACATTTTTTTTCAATGCATGGTACCAGGAAATAAAAATCCTCCAGTGTTATTTGGTAACACTGTTGTTATGTTGGAAGTATCAACTCTCATTTCAAATGTACTTTCATGAAGTGCTCCTTCCTTGCCTTCTAGTTGGAGTAGCCTTTTGCTTTTGTGTTTTAGGCTTTGTAGCTGCAATGGTACGAGCTGAAAGTATGGCACTTTGCACTGTATTGCTGTTGTTAATGGTTGGCATAGTTAGCTAGTTTACTGATTGGTAGTCTTTTATTTTCAGAGTATTGGGTTATTGAAAGGTATTCCTTAATGTGTATTTTGCATAGAGCACAAGTTAACTTTTTTGATTCTTGTAGCTTCTCTCTTCAGAAACTTCAGAAACAGAATAAATACTGCAGTAGCTCTTTGTTGAATATTGGATCTCAAGAAACTTGTTCTCTTGTTTATTAACAAAATATTTCAGGCTAAGGAGGGGACTCTACTACTGACTTGTCTAAAATCAAACTTTGATCAAGGCTGCCAGCAACTTCCACATGCACAGTCAATTCTTCGTTATTTGTACATAGCGGGTCAGGCAGGGCACCCTTCTTTCTTTGGCTTCATGATCACCTTGGGGAGTTACCATCAAGGCACTGTAGAATTCTAGATTGCTTGAGCCCTAGATTACATTGTCCTTCCACACAGAAGACATCACAGTGGCTAGAATTTCCACTGTAAGGAGTATGGCCTGTGAACATGAATCTTCTTCCAGATGTCTGAAGAAGGCATCATCTACTTCTTCCTAGTTAGGAAGTCCATAGCATGTTCTACTACATACAGTAGACTACTACTACATGCTCTATAGCACATAGGAATATATACCACTATAGTAGTACCCATTAACAGGCTGGTCTGCCTGTTAAGATTAACCTATGAGCTATTGACGATCTCCTGAACTGTCCCAAGGCAGAACTCCACAAATTCCAGCTTTTCTTTCACATAAAAGACAATGCCTCTCCTCACCTTGCCAACCTGTCCTTACTAAACAACTGTTATCTATCCATGGTAGCACGGCTGTCCTGTGAGCTATCCCACCATGTCTCCATTATCCCTATGAGGTCATTGTCCAGAAACTGAACACAGACTTCTAACTCCCCCTGTTTGTTCCCATGTTGTATACATCAGTGTAGAAGCAGTTCAGGCAGGCCCCCAAGTGTGCTGATTCCTCAGTAAAGGTTTGAGAGCTTTCTCCATGAGGCTGTTCTGCAGAGACTTCCTTCTTTACATGCCTGTGTTCGGAGAGATTCCACTTCAGCTCTGTTTTGTTGATTGCTGCGTCTCTTTCATTCTTATCACCCAGACCCTTGGCTTGCCTACCCTATCCACATCTTCCTTACTTGTTGAAGAATCTCTTTCTCCTGTTTTTTTTATGGGGTAAAGGAAACTGGGTGGTCTAACATGCAAGGATTCTTTGCCTTGCTTAATCCAGTAGACAACAGTGCAGCAATAGTACAGAATGGGGTAACCTAGAATTGCTGCTGAATCATTGGTTTTTCACTTGGATGTGTATGGATGAATGTCTCCTGTTCCTTATTTACAGCCTGCTTTCTATGGAAATAGAAATGTGTAATCCCACTTTGCTTTTTGAAGCATTGGCTCCCAAATGCAATCAGTGGTAATGGAAAAGCAGGAGTCCCAATGGTCCAACCCTCACAAGAATGTGTGGGAGGTCAATTGGCCAGGCAGAGGTGAGAAAATAAGCTTGTGGCATAAATTTAATCTTGTTATACCTTGAAGACTCACTCAAATAAGCACCCTTATGGATACCTGAGATGTGGAGAAGGCTTCAGAAGAAATTTTTATCATCTTAGGCTTAAGCCACTTTCAGTCAAAGTTCTCTCCCCTGTGGATTATCAGAGATATGCAAGTCAATGAAGATTTGTCTTCCAACTTTGATATTCACAACAGCTCTCTGCGGTGTGAATTCTTGGATGACACTCTGTTTATGCTGAATCTTAATATAAATTGAGTTAGAATGTCAAATGACATTATACAAACCCGTTCACCACTAGGTTCCACTGTTTCCAGTGTTCAGAGACTTGTGTCTCTTTGTTGCAAGAGTCTGTGTGCTGTATTCACTTAAGAGGACTTTTAAGATGCACCCTTCTTGTGCATCTGTTTACTTGGATCATTATGGTGTTCAGCAGGGCTTTTTCATCACTGGGAGGTTGTGGTGACCTGAGATGAAGTTTCAGAACCCATCTGGGGATTAGAAGGAACAGTTACATTTCTAGAGAGCTTCTTAAACAATGTTTTCCTTCCTGATTTTTCCCAGAAGTGCCAACTGTAAGTCATAGATCAATTCATAGTGTGTTAAACAAGTGTGTTCTCAGAGTTGAAATAAAGTCTAACAGCTGTAAGAAAATGTGCTGGAATATCGTAGACAGTAATACTGGCTGATAGGTGTATGATTTCAAGGACCTGTAGGGTGGACAAGTGGAGTAATTCTGTTTGGTTTTAAATTTGTAAACCCGTTTCCTTGAATGGGCTATTGGCTGAGGTGGGTATGTGATAACAAGGCTAAGTTGCTCTAAGCCATATGTTCATCCCATAGCTTTTACATCATTGACTGCTTTGAGATCCAGAGTGGGTGAGATGATTAATGAATTTTCTTACTTCATACTGTAATGAAGGACTCTGCTTGCTGCCAAATTCTGTGTTGGAGGTAAAGTGAGAATCACCTCCAGACTGTAGGTGTGATAAGATGATGGGCTGAATATACCTGTTTAGACCATTACCTGAGGCTCCTGCTCTCCTGGGCTCCCTCAGGATGATTCAGTCCATGTGAAGTACAAGTATCACTCTGCACAGATTTGGACCACTGTGTTGATTGCAAAAAGTGCCTATGGCTTGTAGCTCATATGCATATAAGATTAAAGGGAGAAAAAGAAAAGAGAATTATCACAAAACTGAAAGCAACTTGGGAAAGCAGGAAATCTGAAAAAAAGTACCAAGTTGAGGGAAGAGAGAAAATGATCTGATTAAAACACAGATGATTATGAAGAGGTTGTCAGAAAAAAAAAAAGAGAACTAGTTGCAGGACTATTTGAGTGAATATTAGTTATTTCAGAAATTGTACTGACTGGCAAAGAGGGAATGAGGGAAATTGAAAAATGAAAGAAAATGGATGATATTATAGCTAGCCTAGGATCTATCAGATAACACATCTGATAGAGATGCTGTTTTAAGGACAGAGTGATTTGACAGTGCAAATCCAATTTAGTAACCATAAAGAAAGGGTGAAATAACATTGTAAAGGCTCTGATTATTTCAGTCAAAATGCTTTTACATTCTGGAGATGGTTGCTGAAGGCAGAGGTGCAAATACGTCTGAATTTGCAACTGAAAGCTGAAAATGGCCATTGAATTCTTAGTTACTTATGTTTTTAACACTTTATTAAGGTGATATTGATTAAAGGACTTCCTGGGTTATTGCAATTGATTGACCAAGGAAAGCTTCTGTCAAGAGTCAGGACTATGGTTTTGTAACGAACAGAGCTAGTAATCAAGGGAAAGGACCTAATATATGGAATGTACCTCAGAGCTGGAGGGACACAACTGATGTTACAATCTTGTGGTAATTTTGTACTTAGGTTGTTCTGTCCCCCTCTTTTTTTATTTTTTTCCTTCCTTCTGTAGTAGACCTCTTATATCTGTGTTCCTTATATCACTTCCAGTGTTTGGACCTGTCCTTTGAAATCCCAGAGGCTGCTTATAGAAGTGTCCTTAATACTGTTTAATTTCTTTGAGATAGATCAGAATTTGAGTCTTGTTTGAGCAGCAGGTCAAGATAAACGCACATGTGTGTATTTATGGACTAAAGCCACACTCTGGTTGCAGAAGCTCCTGTGCTCAATGTACTGACCGTGTCACACTGCAGCAGCATCCTGGCTGTAGCAGCAAGGATGAATAGGCAGACCTGACTTCCCTTGTCTGGATGGAGCAAAATAGATGTTAAGGCTTCCCTCAGCTATGAAGGGATCATGATAATAAACTGTTCCTGCAGTAGGCATTTTATAGGCTAGTTACCAGTTACTAGCTTTGTTTGTACTGAATAGCAATATTGTTGTTTCTAGGTTGAGGCCCTTGGATTCAGTGAAAGGCGTTTGTGTTTCCATGAAGCGATTCATGGTTTGGATCCCTTTGATAGTATGTTGTACAGCTTACTTAGAAATAGTGATTGTTTTTATAATTTTTCTCGTTTCACTGAGGATTTAAGAAAAAGATTTTGAGAACTTCATGCAAACTGGCAATACTGCACTGGATATATAGAGGTTGGTATGTGGCAGATTTTGTATGATCACAAAAATTTAAGTCTTCTCTTTCATGTATAGACGTTATTGATATAGTTTTTCATTATTTTCATTTTTGGGGACTTTGATTTAACTGAACTAGTCTACTTCAGCACACAGCTGGACATATGAAATTATATACTCATGAAATGTTTCAAGTCTGGTGTCAACAAATTTCTCATACTTCTGAATTTATTTGTATCGTAAAGTCATAGCTGAGAAAGAGTAAATGTGCTGTTCTTAAGGGTTGTTAGAATTACGGTTGACTAGCTCATTTGTGGGTTTTGTTTCTGACTTACTGTAGGTTAGAAATATGGCACAATTTCAAAAAATTTAAATGTTAGGAGACCACCATGCTCAGAATAAAGTTCATTTTGTCTGTCTTAGAGACAAAAAAAGAGGCCTTTTCCTTCAAATACCAGAGTAGCTGGTTGAATTATTTTGCTTAAATTTGCAGGATAGAGTGGGACAGCAGAGTAAAAAAGGGGGGTATCCATCTTGGGAAAAGAAGGAAGAAACAGGAGTGCAAAATTAAACAGTATGTTTTATGTGTGGAAATAGAAAATGCTTAATAAATATCTGCCTGATAGAACGTGGAAGAGGGCTGTGAATTCAGGGGTGAGTCACCTACCGTGGGAATCATCAAGCAACACAATTTAGCCCATAACAAGCTTACAGGAGCTCAGATATTTCTTTCCCCAGTAGGTGAAAGGAATGTGTAATCTTCCATTTTCACTCTTACTTACATATGGCATGTTTTCAAATTAAATTCAACAGTTTGTGGCTGTTTTGAAAAGACTAATTCAACCAGATAAGCTCATTCAGTTGAAAAAACAAAGCTGTAAAACCCTTTTTTGCCTTCTTAAATTGTGAATTTCATCCATATTTGTGCTCAATAACATGCCTATCCCATTTTTGCTGTCTGTCTAGACAGTACAAATAAAAAAAAATTGCACCTTTTCAATACAAGACACTGAAAGGGAAGATCCAGATTGTTCCACAAGAATCATCAAGAAGTGGAACAGAATGATTTTATTAACAATCTAAAGTAAATTGCTTTAATGAAGAGGAAACCTCTGATTTAACTTTCTCACCAGTTATCTTTTTATGAAGCATGCTTTGTCCAATATTTGCCACTTAATTATTGCTTTAATAATCTTGAGTTAATGCATTTCATTACCTTCCTTCACAGCATGAGTTGTTGCTTCTTTTTGAGTATACTGCCTATTATTACTATTATTTAAATAATAAGTGAGGTGGTAATGGTGTCATCAAAGAGTCTCTGGAAGAGAGAACATTATATCAGTTCTGTTGTACTGAAGGCAGTTGTGTCCTGTGCATTCATTGATTGCTCATGTATTTCTCAGACTGTGATTCAGTGGATATTAACTTGCCCTGTGTTGAGTGGGAAATCATCTTAGTTTCTGAATGGAGATCGCATCTTATAAATGAGAGTAGACTATTTCTAAATGTTCAGGAAACTTCAAAGGAATTAACTTGTCTGTTTCTACATCTGAAAATTTAGGTGTGTCAAAAGATCTTCCCCCTTTACTGCATGTCATGATATTTTTATCAACAGCTGTAGATTAATCGAATTTGCAGTGCAGTCTCCTGTGATATTCCTTGTCTGATTGTTTTTCTCAGAAGATAATCTACACAGCAGTATTTCTGTTTCTTTCCATGAACAGTACAGGGAGCATCTGAGCATCTTTTTTGTCTCCCAGATTAGCTAAAATGTTCTTCATCCTTTCCTTCCCCCCTTCACAGGATTTCTACTATATACAGACTGAGTCATTTTCCTCTTCAAATGTTCAGGTTGCTTGCTAGGTTTTTCAGCAGTTCATTGTGAGCTACTTGTGCCAAGAATGCTCCTTTTTAGACTAGAAAATCACTGTGGTAGGTAACCTACAACAAATATGTAATAGCTTCATTTTAATGGAGATTTTAAATTAGTCTGAAAAGAGAAAAGATTTGGGGAGACATTGTTTCCCTTCCTCCCCTACTACAATAGGCCTCTTGTGAATTCCACCAGATTAACCCAGTTTGTGGCATAGGTTTTGTGACAAAACTCTTTGTGTTAGAAATGGCCAGGTTTACCAGCTAGAATTTTATGTTTACAACTGACTTAACCGAAGGACTTCTAAAAAGATTTTTATCTCATATCCGTGTTTTACAAATACTCCATTTCTCAAGACCTGTGGTCATAGTTCACTGTATTGTGGCAAGACAGTGCTGTGAGAAGACCCCCCTGGGGAGAAGACGACTGGCTGCTTTTTGAGCTTTTGGGGTAACACCCTTGCTGTACTCTGTTTCAGGTAACTGTGGTTATGGGAGCTCTTCCCTTTGTTCTTGCCTCTCTAGATGCTCCTGGGATAAGGGACAAAATTACGGGATTCTTGTCTGGATTTGACCACTCTGTCAGCCAACTGATTAGGCCTAATTTTGTTTTATGAATCAGTAGCAGGAGTGCAGTGCCTGTTGGGTCAGGAAGGACAGCACTGTAGGTTCATGACCAGAAGGTTGTTTCCTCATTCAGTATTCCAGATTTCCCTACTTATCTTGCTAAGCTGCTAGTATGTTTTTCAACTCTTGGCTCCTGTAACAAGCATTTAAAGGTGATGTAATGCTAAGTATTTATTAAATTCCCACATATTTACCCAGTAGCTGAGCACTGTAAGGCATAATTTTTGGCAGCTATTTCATCAAACTTGTCTTCCACAAGACAGACAGCACTCAGGTTTTCTTGTTTGTTGAACCAGTCAAACAAGAAAACTTCTCTCATTAATCACTTTGCTTTACTGTTCTTGGTATACCTGAAAATACCTCGTAGGAGCCAAGTAGTTGGATACACAGTTATCAAGCAATTATTTATTAGCAAACCTTGTTGTACACCTTACAAAAAAAACCCCAAAACTCAAAAATCCCACAAAAAAACCCAACCAACCAAAAAACTCCCAAAAACCCCACAAAATAAACTCAACCAACCAAAAAAAACTCAAGACATCAACCAAAAAAGAAACCTCCAACCAAACTACAAAAACAGGGTTGTTTTTTTTAATGTAGCATGTCTGTTCATGCTTCTGTGCCTGGTAATAATTTTGTTTTTCCTTTTTCTTGAGAAATGAGATTGTTTCTTTTTTAATAGATTGTCAGCCTTGACTGTTTACTCTTTTGAATATGTGATTTGGTGCTGCAAAGAGGGAATTTAGCACTAATCTGTTGGTGTGCAACAAGAAATAAACGAAAATTATTTAATCACCCTTGGCTATGAACTTACACCAGCATGACATGGCCTATTGGTCTTGTTGAAGTTGTCCTTAATATTGACCTTTTCTTTATTTTGTACTGTGGTAGCAGCTGGGAGGCCTAATGAAAAAATCAGGATCCTCTTGTGAACACTATGGAACTGTTTTATAAGTTACTGACTCAGAGCTCTGGGAAGAGCCCCAGTTTGCTCTTCCTGGGGGACCTGAAACATGAGAGCAGAGGGGAGAAAACTCAAAAATCCCACAAGCAGAACCAGCATGGGGAGCAGAAGACATGGCTTTTCTTAGAACCTTGGGTGTGTAGAAATATGAAATGAAAAGCTTTTAATGAAAAGCTGCAGTGATTTCTGGAATGGAAAAAGCTGAGAGGGTTGGCTAATTGGAAAGCACACCTGAGTTGTTGGATTGGAAGGGAAGCTAAACACAGGTTTGTTTTAAATAGGACGTACAGGGGCTTTCTGGAGGGAGAACAGTGATAGGGGCTCTTACTCTTGGGTACTGAGCTGCTTGGAGGTTGGTGGTTTGTGTCTGGTGGGAACAGTGTGAGGTGGTGGGAGGACACTTGAAGGGGAATAGGAGCTAGTGAAACATACTTGACAACCACTGGCTTGAAAAGATGTGATAAGAATTGAGCAAACACATAAGTTCACAGCTTGCTGGTTGCTTAGTCATTGTCAGCTGGAACTACTTTGTACTAGACTGACAGGGAAAGGTTGCAAGAAAGAGTTTAAGAGCAAGGCTATCTGTCAGAAGGTTTTTTTTGTTTCTTTGTTTAGAATGTTGTTATTATTTTCTCCACAGTAAAAAAGCATGTATGTGACTTGAGGGCAGGTGGAAAAAGGTGATGTTTGTCTACTTCGGTGTTGAAAATAGGATTGTTTGGCCTTTTGTGTTTGAGTTTAGTCTTGCAATTTATCAGGCTCTCTTAATAAATAAATAAATAAGCAGTGAACAGTCCTATGTATGGTAACATCAGAGGGATGAGTCACTTTGTGCTGTGTAGCCTGAAAGAGTGGATCAAAACCTTTGTAATGAAAATGAACAAGAGACAGTGAGGCGACAGTAGACATCAGCTATAAAGTGGAATGCAGTGAGAGGGAGAATATTCTTCTATGTTTTGAAAAACTTTTCTGTGATTGAAGTAACTTTTTTAAAAAAGTTTCAAAAATTAATATCAAACAAGGCTATTGTATCCTAACAAATGGGAAGGAAAAAAATTAGTTGTCTTGAAAAATATGTGGAAGGATCAACAATGGAGTGTTTAAGAAAAATGTTTCGTATCTGTTAAATGTCAATTTCAGAGTTTTGCTTCCACTGTGTTTTTTTTAATTTTTTTATTATACATAAATATAAGTAAAAATGCATACTTTATATTAGAAATAAAAGTAAATAAAATTAATGATAAAAAAAATCCCTGTGGGATGTCATCTGTTTGAATTTCTTTAAGGCCTTTGATGTGATCCCCCACAATATCCGTCTCTAAATGGGAGAGATATGAATTTGATGGGCAGATTCTTGGGTGGATGATGTATTGGTAGATGATCGCATCCAGAGGATAGTGGTCAACAGCTCAGTGTCCCGATGGACGTGGGTGACAAGTGTCTATGGTCTAATGGACCGTATGTAGTCGGAGTCCCATACTGGGAGTGGTGCTGTACGGACAGTGGGATCGAGTGCACCTTCAGCAAGTCTGCAGACATCACCAAGCTGCGTGGTGCTTCGCTCCTGAAGGACAGGATACCATATAGATTGACCTGGACAGTCTCAACGAATGGACCCATGGGAACCTCATGAAGTTCCATAGGGTCAAGTGCAAGGTGCTGCACCCATCTTGGGGTAACCCCCTTTATCAATGCAAGCTGCAGGATGAAGGAATGGAGAGCAGCTCTGCTGCGTCTGAGAAGGACTTGGTATTGGTGGATGAGAGGCTGGACATGACCTGGCAATGTGCACTCACAGCCCAGATAGCCAGTTGTATCCTAGGCTGCATCCAAAGCAGCATGGCCAGCAGTAGGAGGGAGGGGATTCTGTGCCTCTGCCATGCTCTCATGAGACCCCATCTGGAACGCTGCATCCAGCTCTGGGGACCCCAGCACAGAGAGGACATTGACTTGCTGGAATGGGCCCAGAAGATCAGAAGACTGGAGCACCTGTCCTGTGAGGAAAGGCTGAAAGAGCTGTGGTTGTTCAGCCTGGAGAAGAGAAGGCTTCAGGGACACCTTGCTGTTGCCTCTCAACTTCAAGGGAGTGTGTAAGAAAGGTAGGGTCAAACTTTTTAGCAGGGCCTGTTGCTAGACAAAAAACAGTAATGGTTTAAAATAAAATCTGGTAGGATTAGATTAGATAGAAGGAAGAAGAGTTTTACAATAAATGTGTTAAAACATTTGAACAGGTTGCCCAGAGATGTGATAGATGCCCCATTGCTGAAAACATTTAAATACAGGTGGGATGGGGCTTTGAGCAACTGGATCTGGTTGAAGATGTCTTCTCTGCTCATTGCAAAGGGATTGGCATAGATGACCTTTAAAGGTCCTTCCAAATGCAAACTATTCTATGAAGTTAAATAGCTTGCTGTTGATTTGAGGAAGGACATCTTCATGGTGCTACTGTCTGACTGGACATTACATTTATGAGTGACATAATCATAGAACGTTGAGGGGTTGGAATGGACCTGAAAGATCCCCCAGTCCCAACCCTGTCTGCCATGGGCAGGGACGTCTTCCATTAGAGCAAGTTGCTCAAAGCCTTATTCAGGCTGGCTTTGAACACCACCAGGGTAAATAGTATTCATAATGAAGTTATTTTTTAGATGAGGTATTTGTGCTTTTATCTGTTTATATTAGAGAAAGTACAGTATGAGGGAGCGAGATGACCTTTGATGCCTGCTTTTCTGCTGCTACGTTCTGCTGTCTGAGGGCATAAGCTATAACTCTCTCAAAATGAGTCGTATATATTCTCCTGTCTTTTGAATGATTATCCCAGTGGAAGTAAAATTGGAGCCTTGAAATGGATTGAGAAATGTCTGTTCATAAAAGTGCTTGATTTCTTTCTGCTGGATTAATCTTTGAATATCTTGACACATCTGAACTTTTTAACTCAAAAGAATGAATACTGCTTCCTTCCATTTATTTATATTTTAGATGGCAAAAACATTAACTTTCCATGATCATTGAGTAGCTGTCATCCATCATCTGCAAAATGAGTGGTACCCTCTCAATACAAATACAAAAGCTGCATTCCTTTCAGGAACATGCTAATATCCTTTATAGTATTTCCTCCCTCAGATGTTTATAAGTGAAGTCAGGTCCCAAGACATAGAGAGATCTTGCTTTTAAAGGGAGTCTAAATTGTTTGAAGATCCCTCTTGCCTTTGGAGACCAGAGTGAGACAAATATTTGTGGCTTTGAAGAAAAAAGAGGGAAAAAAAACCTGAGTTCTTTTCCCTAGCTGTCTTGCTCAGAACAGCAGCTTGAGAGCAAGCTGAGTATTGCATGATTCAAAAAGAAATTAGATTCTGATGTGGAAATAGATGTCTGAGTGAGGGACTCTGCCATTCAGTTCCTGGAACATGTTATGAATGTGCCACAGGGGCCTTGAAACATTCTCTTCCAATCTGATGTATGCTGTGTACCATGGGATTATCTGTCTTCTGTTGAATATAAAACCTAGTGTGGATTAGTACTGTGAAATACTGTAAGAGGTTGCCTAGAGAGGTTGTGGATGCCCCATCCCTGGAGATACTCAAATCCAGATAGGACTGGGCTTTGAGCACCTGGTCTAGTGGAACATGGCTCTATCCATGGCAGGGTGGTAGGAACTAGATGGCATTTAAGATCCCTTCCATCACAAATTATTCTGTGATTCTATGAAAATCTGGGAGTTAAAAAATCGTGATCTTTTCTTGGGTAGAAGTTTATTTACTTAATGTATGCACCATAATTAAATGTGGCATCATTCTTTGGGTTAGAAAACCTGTCCTATTGTTACAAGCCAAGCCTCCTGGTTCATTTCCTGAGCTTTCTCAGCACTGCCCCATTTCTAGAAAAGCTGTCTTGCAAAAAATGACAAGGCAGAATGGAATTTATGGAGATGAACATTTATATCCTCACCTGATAGTTTTGACTATTAGAGCATATGAAAAAAGCCAAATGCAAGTGTGTCACCCTGATTTTTTCAGCCTTCTCTTCTGTTCCACAGTTTCATGTTTTGAGTTCTTTCTCACACTCTGGTCTGTAAACACAACCAATGTTATTGTAGTTTCCAAAGAAAGTTTTTCATTCCTGTTCTTAGAGATATGGACAGCTAATAAACAGTTGTCTTGACCAATGGGATGGGGAGAGGTGTCAACCTTCTCCCCCAATCCCTGGCCTTTGTAAAGATACTATATAATGGAGTCAGACTTTTAAATAAAGTAGTTTTAGTTCATGCCTTCTGATCAAAGTGTGTGTGTTTGTGTGTGTGTGACAAACTGCGTCACAAGCGTTTGCCTTTTGCAAACTTTTTTCCCAGTGTCAAGATAACCCTGCCGTTAAACCCTGTCTCTCCAGCAGGCACAGACAAGAGGTTATTTGCCATTGATTGTTTTGCCTTTCCATGAAACATGAAATTATCAGGAACATTTTGTGAAGTGATTAACAGTGACTCTCAGCCACTCTATCCTTTCTGTCTAAAGAGGATTGATAACAAGCCTTGTCATAATTCATGCTCTTATCAATTTGTTCAAATTAGCTTCTCCTTCTCCCTGTAGTTGTCATCATTCAGTTACAGACCTGCTTCATCACCCAGAGCTCTCAGCAGACCATGGAATGCTTTACGATGTTCAGAGGCCAGTACAAGATTGAGGGCTTCTTCTTTGATGCTTAGTTCAAAAAATTCTCTGTTGATCTTGTGTGGATTCAAAAACTTTATTTAAAAATTCTGTCTGTACACTGAATGTTGCTTTTGTCTTTTGCAGAAGCCTAGCTCTGTAGGATTATGATTTTCTGTTGTGTGGCATGGCTTTATTGTCCACTGAATTCTACCTGCAGTTCCTATTGTAGTGCAGTTACGTGATGATGAATAACTGATTTGTATAAAACATATAGGCAAAACCATCTGTATCATTTCAGCAATATATTTTAACAGAAGGACTGGTAGGAGAAAGGATTAGGGTATAGCAGCAGTATACAGGAAACTGTCATGTTTTTCCTGTCTATAATAAATCTGTCTCATTGTATGGTTATGTGGATTAAACTGTCGTCTTCAGTGTTTCAGGTGTTAAGAGTGGCCTAGTGTTAAGACTATACAAATGCCACTTCTCTGTTTCTTCTCAAAGACATAGGTTCTCAGAGGGCTGCTGGTTAAACCTGTAAATGTCTTATCAAGATCCACTTGTTCAACTCTTTTCTCTCCATTTTATGAAGAATGGTCTGAATGTCCATCGTTCACCTTGATTTTCAAGTACTTTTTGAAGTCATAACTTACAGATATACTTTTCTTTGTTACTGAGGGGCAAGGCCAGAGTGCTTGACATGGGGGCAGTGCCATGCTAGTGAGCTGTATGGGCCTGTCCCTTCCTTGTGTTGCCACTGGCATGACCTGGGGAGAAGTGACGTCTGTCCCCATCACTATTCAGCCATCTTAGTGCCCAGTGAGCTGCCTGTATTAGTCATCAGGTTGTTATTTGTATCCCAAAGGAGAAGACTAAGCAGGAGGATCTGAAGCAAGGCTAGAATACCCCTTTCAGTCACAGCCACAACTAGATCATCTCTAACCAGCCATAAAGAAGCATGCTCTTATGTCTGATATCTGTGTTATTACTAAGAATTTCTTCCTCTCACTGGAGAACTGCAGCATATTCCCTGTACAGCAATGATGTGTCTGATGTAAGGGCTGCCTGCAGTTGTCTCGTTACCACTTCTGATCTGGGATTAGATGTTGGCGTATTTAACTACTTCAGTAATACAGTTGTTTAGAGGTAATTCATCTGCAATATTTCCTTCTAAGGACTACATAAAAGCCACTTTAATAAGATGGATGCTCTTGTTTTTGTATAATAACAACTAAGTGTACCCCTGCAGAACATCAACCCTCTCACTTTTTTACTAGCTGCTCATTTAGGAGTGGATTAATGAGTTGCAAGGAAGCAATATAAATCTCTAGTGTCCCATTATTGTCCTTTTTCTTCTTGGAATCCCAGTTCTGTTGCACTCAAGGAGACTACAACTATTGTGCACATTTACCATTTAAAAAGTGGAGTTTTTCAACAGCCTGGCAATTTCTTTTTATAAAGTCTTGTACTTCAGTGTAATGGTTTCATTCTGTCAGATACCAGTATTGTAATGGTGTTACTCTGCAGTTAAAGTTTTTATTTATAAAATGCCTCTGCATGTGACTTGGGATCTTGAAATGGTTTCATTGGTTTTGGTCAGGGTTCACTGTAGGCTGGATTTGCTTTGCTTTAACTGGGCATCAAAGCAGGCGTCTCTGTGGAACTCACAGCAACTGGAGTGACTTAGCAGGATTTGTCTTCAACATGAAATCTTTTGATAAGGGCAAAACTTTGGATCTCAGTAAAAATCAAAATTTAAGGGCAGAGTATTCACTCAGGATACTAAGTTGTCTGGATTGTCTGGAAAGTTTGTATTACAGCAGCATGCAAAGTTGAATTTAATCACTTTGCATGAAGAGATAGGGAAGTTTTCTTTAAACCAAAATGGCAATTAAGAGATACATACATTATGAATGTACCAGGCCTTACTATACTCTGTTATTACATCTAATGGGTTTAAAATTACCTTAGTCATCTCACTGCTTCCTCAGTTATTCTTTCCTTTTTTTTAAGTTTACAGTAATTGCAGCTCGGCTATGATCTGTTTGCATTATTCTGCTCAGCTTTTAATATTATCAGCGGAAATGCTTTTTTAGTGATACAAACATTGCATTATAGAGTTTCACAAACAGATTTATGAACAGCTTCTTTGTTTATACTTAAAAGCGAAGATCCAACCTGTAGCTTTAGGAAAGGAGCAGACAGTGCACTAAATGTTATTTTAAGACACAAGAGCTTTAGTTTCACATATCAATAAGGTTTCTGATTTTTCAGCATAGCTAATGTACGATGCTTGCAGTAGTAAGTTTGGATGATAGGTTGGGTTGTAGACATAAGAATATCACATATCTTATCTAGCTTTTTCTTTCTACTAGCCTCTCAACCTATTGCAAAACAGGAAAAGACATAAAAAGCAGTGGAGTTTTAAAACCCCATCTTCAGGCTGAGTCAATACTACCTACTCTGTATCACAGTCTACTGAGGCAATTCATTTTTGAGAGAAGTCGACTTCTTTTACTGAGTATGATATTCTAGGAGTTTGATAGGCAAAATGCAGTTTCATTCTTCAGAAACTCAGATGTTTTTGCTAACTGTAGTTGTTCTTTGGTGGTGACGAATTTCTGCAGAACAGCATTTCAGGATTGTTGTTTCTGAGTTGAAAGGGAAATTCCTCATGTTGAAGTTTATTGTACTCATTCCAATAGCATCATTTCTATTCTGCAGGAAGTTATGGGCTTTCAAGGAGAATGGATAACATTCTGTTCAAAGTAAATTTTTTTGCAGGAACTAAAATCCCCAAACATTTCTTTATAATTAAATAGTAATTCTAGAAAAGCTGTTTAAAAAAATTGCAGTTGAAAGCTTAGTGCAGTGTTTCAACCCAGCTGCAGCCCTTCACTCTAAGTCTGTAGAAAGGGGCACTTGTGAACTCTGTTGACGAGAACCCAATGTGCTCAGCAGCACTGGCTTCACAGCAACCATTGTGGGAGAAGCATTTCTGTGGCAAACATCTGAGCTCTCCAGAAGCCCCTTAGGAAAGCTGGTGAAACATGAGCCATAATTCTGTCACTATTTTGCTAGAAATTTCTCCAAACCAGTTGTGCTAACATGACTGTAAACTGGCATTTTTCCATTGCAGCCTATTGATCTGGAGCATTCTTTGGAAGTTCTTAATACCTGGTACACATTTGGGCCTTTCCATAGCTGGACTGCTTCTGGTCACTGCCATTGTTCAAGAAAGAGCCTACAGCAACTGTCAGGAAGGCCTTGCCCTCACGTGTTGAAAGGTTTTGTTTGAAGAATTGACATTCTATGTTTGATCTTGCAGGAATTCTTCAATGGGTGAAGCTGATAGATAACTTTGAGGCTGAGTATGAGTATGTCACCAATGAAGGAACAGTGTTCACTTTCAAGACAAACCGCCGTTCTCCAAATTATCGGTTAATCAACATTGACTTCAGTGATCCAGAGGAATCCAAATGGAAAGTTCTTGTCCCTGAACATGAAAAAGATGTTCTAGGTAAGAGTTCATGTCAAGTTAAAGGCATGCAGACCTGTTTTTTCTGAATTAATTCAGTAATTAGTCTGTCGAATGATCTTTTATAGACCTTCTTGCATTTTTCCTGTGTTTAAATTTTGTTTAGGATTTACAATTAAAAGACTTGCTGAGATACAAGTGATCCAGAATATCTATTTCTGTCTCTCTCCAACGTCCTGTGTGGCCCTAGTGAAGTTGCTTCAACTGTCCTTGTTTTAATTCTGTGTTTGTAAGAAATGGGGAGAAAGTATTTTCCTGCTTCATGTCAGTGAAACAAATGTTTACTAGACAGTCAGGGATTACAAGAGGGACTTTGTAAGCAGAAAGAAGGGAAAGAACAAATCTGGCAGTACTGCAGCATGCTTTGAACAGAATTGGTCACAATTTGATTCAGGATTTCTTTTGTTCGTGGAATAAGAGAAGTAAACAATCCTTGAAGAAAAGAAGCCTCAGGAAAGTATAAGGGCATGGAATTCTTAAAGTATAGAAGCAAGATCAAAACAGAAATCTTTGGTTTTGATATAATTACAATAAAGGGTTTTTTTTAGTGTCATCATTTTGCAGAAAGTTCCATGAAAGCCTATAATTAGTTTCAGATAATACAGAAGAAGGTCCTCTTAGCAGTTTTTTACAGATGCCTAGTGTACATTTATGTAGTTTGCTCTCCATACAGTACAACGTACAATTATTTATCTGACTAGCATAACTAGTTATTTAAAAATACTCTGAATTTTTTATTAATCAATTTTTATACAAATTTCTTCATGTTTGCTACTTTTCCAGTGAGGAGCTGCTTTGTAGAATGAGTAGAATTCTCTGTATATATGATTTGATATTTGCCTATACAGTAACTTCTGTCTTTCCACAGAGACAAATCAATTTTACTACTATTTCAAAGTCATCTTAAGGCTTTTGTCACTCAAAAAAAAAAAGTATATTTCTGTCTGCAGTTTGCAATGTGTCCTGTGTGATTTCTGCCACAGCGTAGATATCCCCAGTGTGACATAAATGTTGATACTGAACATATCCAGAATTGTAGTGATGTGGCAAATGACTGGGGTCTAGAATATTGAGAGAATTTTAGTGAATTAAAATGTAGCACAAATCTTTTCTTAAGATTGGGAACTATTTGAATCAGGAGCAATTTGCATCCTAAATGAAGTATGTTTCAAGTCCTAAGCAGAGAATTAATAATAAGTGTCAGTGAAAAATTGCTTCCAAGTCTTAATTTTGGTCATGTGCAAATTCACTGACAGTGTGTTAACCTCTGCTTAAGTTATGAGGGGCAGCAGTTTGTAAAATGGGACCAAATTGAAGAATTCACTTGGACATGGTGAGTGTATAAACAAAATGGGACAGAACCGTGTGACTGACATGAAATGTGGTTTCCATGTGTGGATTTACCTGGAAAGTGGTCTAGGCAGCCGAAGGAGCTTTGACCAGTGGCTCTGTAAGCACTGATTATGCATTCCTTCCCAATAAGATAAATGCCAGATCTGCTCTTCCCTACACTGTGGTATTTAGCTCAACTCCATTTTGGTTTCACTCTAAAGGCAAAGTCGTGATGAGATCATCTTCACGCACAAACAAAAAAAAAAAAATTAGTGCATGCAACTTTCATTTAATGGCTTATACATGACAACCTGGACAGTACAGACTTAACAAGAACTGCACAAAAAAACCTGAAAGCTCAAATGAATGTCCTCAAATAAGGAAACTGGCCTTTAGGCTGTAATCCCAGCAGGCATTCAGCTCTTGAACACTTGGAAGCAAACATAATCTGTCATATAAAACCATCAGGGTGACTTTAAGGAATATGTTGTGTGTCATTAATCTTTTACTGTAATTGAATGTGAAGCCAGAATAGGCAATCGTATGTCTACTTCTCTCTTTAGCTTTTTGGAGCAGTATGTAAAGAAATTGGATTGAACTAACAAATGAAAGAGTCTACATAAGAAGATGAGTTTTAAGTAGATCTTAATAAATCTATAGCAGATCTTACAGTAAAGCAAATTTAAATTCTTCAGTTGCTTCTTTGTTATAGATAGTTGCAGATTAGTGTTGTATCCTTAGCAGCAAGATATGGGAGTTTTATCATGGTCAGGAAGTTGTAGTCCTGAATAAATAAAAAACCTCAGTCCTTTATTTGATGTAGCCAGCAAGCAAGCCAGTCTCCATGTCAGGCTTTTTTAATCAATCCAAGCTTTGTTAAGGAAGACATAATTATAGCAATGACAGTTAATAATTCATTCTTGAAAACCTTGCAGTCAAGTGAATTTGATTTGGGTGAGAGAGATGACAGTCTAATGAAGCCCCTGCAAAAGCTAAGACAGCAGTGATTCAGAGGGCAAAGTGGTATTGCTGCTTTTTACTTACATGTGGGAGTGATTTTAACAAGATGTAATTTAGCTGAATTAGTATTTCTTCGCAAGCATTATAGTTAGTGATACCCTAGGTCACAACACAAATGTGTTTTATTGGGATATATGAATCCCAGTCTTCTATGACCTGCTGGAAAACCTAGTCTTTTCATTTCTGTGCCTTAACATAGATTCAGTCTCATAAAAGCTGCAGTTACAGAAATAGATTTATTTACAAATAATAAATTCAGGATTGAGAATTAAGACTCTCTACCAGTGTCCATCACTGGCATGAAGAGACATTCCACAAAGTACCGTTGTATTCTTAGAAGGATGCTACAGCTAATACAATTTAACCAAGAAATAAAACCACATGTCTACATGTTTGTGGGAATGTCATTTGGTTTCCTAAGCATATTCTTTAAGATAGACTTTTCTATTGGCTTTGACCCCTTCTTTTTCAAGAAAAAGTTTATAAATGAGATAATTTGGGAAATAAAGGGAAAAATTCAAGTATAGTCCTGCAGTGAGGTTGTACATACACCTCATTTGACAACTCTCAGCAGGGATTTTACACAGAGATGAGGTAAATTTAGATCTCTACTCTCTGAGCTGAGGGGAAGAAATAAATGACAGCTATTTTAAAAGGAAATTGAAGAGGGCACCTCAGAGCATGTTGTAGTGTGATGAGACTAATTTCCTTCCCTTTGGAGTTTGTTTATAAAGTGTTAGTTTTAATTTTCAAGGAGTCTGAAACAAAACCACAGGAGAGATTCACATCTGACATTGAACTTGTGCTTTAAATGACCACGTAGCTGCAAGAAGCATGCTGAATTGAAAGGCAGGTATGAAACCATAAATGCCAACTGACCACAGCAGACCCGCAACCCTAGTTCTAAGGCACAGGATAAACCTGCTGGATTTAGAAGGTTAAATGATTCATTTTGAGAACTGTGACACCCCCACTGCGCCCAAAGTGCTCAGTACTGGTAAAGCAGGGCAACTGGAGAGCAGCAGTTAGTTTCCAGCCCTTTCCTAGTGGCAATGAAAAGCAGAATAGATCCCCTGAGTAAGGAGGGCTGTGTACTAAGATGTATTCCTGAATGTATTGTAGATGCGGAGAGGATCTTGAACAGTTCTTGAATCTCAGTTGGCTATTTAAGAAGCAGAGGCAATGCTAGCAGTGCTCACTGTATCTTGTACAGATCTGCACTCCTAAACTCAGTGCATGTAAAATGCTTCCCTTCCCTCAGCTACAATTCCCAAGTGCAAAATAATATTTTTCTTTGTACCTTTAACCTGCTAACTAATTCATAAATGCTTAGGAGATGGGGAGGTGAGTGACTGCAGCTGAAATTTGTGTTTTGGCACTGTAATGAAGCTAGGAGGGAAAGTCTGGAAGGAGGACCAAATCCTTGACTTGTTGAAATTGGTGGAAGCTTTCTCATTAAATTTAACATGGCAGGTTGCCCCTGAGGATGGGGTCTCATTGAGAAGATACATGCTTTATATTTTGAGGGCTTGTCAACATTTACTAACACGTTTCAGAATTATTCATGTTTTATTCTGTAAACTGCTCATGCTTTACCTGCAAGTCTACTTGTAAGTAGCCTTGAGTGATGGTTACAGGTCATTCTGGTTGAGATCAGCATTGGTACCTGTTAATCTGCAGGGATACTGAAGTTTATCGTCACTGTCTGTGATGACCAGGAAAATCACCATGACCTTCCAAGTCTGTCTGGCAGCTACATTTTTGGCCATCTGTTGAAATACATTAATTATTCTCATTCAACAATACAAGCACTGAGTGGATGCATAAGCACAGCGTTCATCAAGTAACTCAGCAATTCCTGCTGAAACTCTATGGCTGCTTGGCTCTTCTAGTGTGGTATGTTCTCCATCAGCATTTCAGCCTGCATCTGTCAAAGTATGTTTGTACATTCAGACACTTAACATGCTGTAGGTACTGCTGCAGAAAAGAAAGGTCAAAATTGTTTTAAGTCATTAAGGTTCGTGGCACAGATGTTTAGCATGAGGATTCAACCCTTTTTTTCCCTGAAACTATTTCAAAAAGTTGTTGATAGCAACGTTGCAGATGCCAGGTTAGTGGCTTTGTGACTAATGACAGCTGTCAAAAAAAAAGTTTTTGGAAAGTAGTAGTACATGAATTTCTGGAAGGTTGAGCTAGAAGTTCTAGACATGATTGAGCTCAGTTTTCCAGGCCTTGTTAAGTGTATCTCCTCTAGCCCAAATTTAGCTACTGAAGAATTGTGTGTAACCTATTTTAGTCACCAAGGTGGTCACTGTACTCTTTAAAGAGAACTGGCCAATACCAAGGATAATTCTTCGCACCTGCTTCCAGTACTTAGGACTGCCTGCAAGTGTGTTCATCTCTCTCTGATGCCTGAAGCAAGGTGCTCAGGTTGGAGAAGGCAACCTCTTAGTGTTTCTTGTGTAGTAATGTAAATCCTGTGCTTGATAGATGTTGGAAGAAGGTAGGTTGATAAATTTAGGTGTAACCGGGAGAGTAATTGCTCTGTTCATTGGTATTAACTAAAAATAAATTGACCTGTACACTGGAGAGCTTTTGGATAGTTAGCTTTTAAAAAAAACAGTACTTGTGTGAGTGAAACTGCTCAGCAAGCAATTCACCATATCCCAGAACGAGGTATTCAAAATAAATGGTTTACTTGCAGTCTAAAGGTGCTTATTTCTTCACCTCGTTTGTTTGTAAAGGGTGCCTACAGCAATGGTGTCAGGCTTGGACAGGAGATTTGACATAATGTCATCTTAAAAGTTTCTAGGAAATACAGGAGCATGCAGGATGCATCATGCAAATCACGAGCAAAACCAAAAGGTTGGCTACTAATGCAACACACCAACAGTATCTGTGGTTCTCAGTGCTGAGCATGGGAATAACAGATACTCAACTTAAAGCTTGCAGTGAAAAAATAGCTCTTGTTAATAATTCAGCAGTTTTAGCTTGCTATGAATATAAGTGTTGGTTTCTTAGTGTTTTCTTTTTCTTCTGGTCATTCAAGTCTGCTTCAATGTTTTGCTCTATTTTGATTTTTGCATTTCTTTGTAGCTGCCATTACTGTAAGTTTTGGAGGCAGTTAGCAATGCACCAAAACCAGTTACAGTACAGGTACTGTACCCAGAAGATGTGTTCCTAAATCTCATGGAATCTTTTAAAAACATGTTGCACTGGCTTCTCATTTGTTATCTTCACCTGAGAGTATCTAATTTGTAAACCAGAGAGGTGATGGAGAATTGATATTACTGCTTCCTAGGCAAGTGCCCTAGTAGCAAAAGTCCCCACATAAGCCAGCAGCCTTACTTCTAAGCAATTGAATCTTTTTATAATACCTCTTCATAAGTATATAAGTCAAAGTAATAATGTACATCAGCTCTTAATGAAAAAATCCATTAAACTGAACGGTTTAATCAAATAATTAGTGAGGAATGAAAACATCACCACATAATTTTAAAATAAAAATACCTTAATTTTTTTTTGAGGCAAAGCCATATATCATATACATTCGAAGTTGATCTGAGAGGGTTTATAATCCATTTTGTGAAACTTTTTTCAAGAAATTTTGAGAGTAAAACTGGACATTTCAATTATAGATGTTGCTGAGAATACTAGTGGAGTTCATGGGATCTCATACTCATTGCAGAGGCAATAATTCTGCATGCAAAAAGTTGTGTTACTGTTGGGGTGCTGACTTTTTAATTCACATTTTGTGTCAATAAACTACATTAAAATGTTGGAAAATTTGTGCAGTGACAATGCAAAAAAATTTTTTAATTACTACATATTCTGCTTGTGTATACAGCCAAGAATGATTCTGTATTTCAAAATATGTAATTAAATAGAACTATTAACTTGCAACATTTATTATGTTTTCCAGCCTCACTTAAGAAATTTTAGCCACCCTAGAGCTAAAATTACACATCAATTACTAATTTATAAACAGTGTTATGCTATGCTGTACCTTATTTCAGGTTATGGCTGAAATTTCAGTTGATGTTTTCTGGGGCTTTGGTTAGAAAATTCCCATATTTAGACTGGAAGCTCATGAGGCAGTTGGAAAGTTTGAGGGTAAAAAAAAAAAATGAATGGTTTTGTTAAGGAAGAGGAGAGTAGTAAAGCTTTATTTAGGTGTTTATGAAACATGACTTCATATGCCTAGAAAGGCAAGTATTACATTTCACTGGTCCTTCAGAAATAAGCTAAAAGGATTTGAAGGTCTTTGAGCTCTAGGGGGTTATGGTAGACTTGACCTCTATATGAAAGTATATAGGATGCTTTCAGAATAACGAGTTTTGACCTTCAGTTCAAAAAAACTTACTACCCTTAATGAAAGGGGCACATCATACAACTCAGAATTTTTATTCTGGAACCTGAATATGCAAAGATGCATTTATGAGACTCTTGTCTTTACAACTCAATGAATTCAAATTATTTGGTTTTATGGGACTTTGAGGAAACTGGAAAGATGTGAATAACATAAAATGGCCTAAAACTGAAATTCTGTCAATTTTTGTATGCTTATTTCCTGACATTTTTTCCTCCAATGTTGTCACATTAAACTCTCCATCTCACAGTGCTACTTTGGCATTACAGTGTGTACCCCTGTCAGTCCTGCCTCAGATTTCTTGCCCATTTGGTTTCATCTCCTCATTCTTTGCTTCCAGCAGATGAAAAAAAGCCATTGTCCAACACTGGTATTTTGCCCATGATTTAGATTTCCAGTCTGAGTTGTCAGAGAAGAAGCTGTGTTTATATAGTTAGAAGCCAATAAAAATCACCTCCTCACCTTGTCTTACAAACAAATAAAAATGTCCCACATTACCTCCTTCAGGGTACTTTCTTTCATTTTTAACTTTGCTTGTATTTTTGTCTTGCTTGTATTTAATTTGTGAATTAATGAGATGTTAAAATACTTCGGTTGCAAAGTAATTTCTTAAATGACAGAAATGATGAACAAGATTAAAATGTTTTAATCTCTCTCCTGTCTGTATGAGTAAATAAAGAGACTTGTCATTAGAGATGTAAAGCCCAATGGCCCAGGAGACAGGAGAGAATATGTTACGTGATATATCATGGGTGAACTGAACACCAAAGAGTTTCTACACTTCACAGGCTATAGAAATGGAGATTGAAGTGAGATAGTCAGTAGGACCACAGCTATTTTTAGAAATTGCCAGCTCAGATATTTTATTTTAATTGGTTTTAATTTTCTAAAGTCCAATTGAAAAATTAGCATGCCACGAAATAAAGGTTCACATATGTCTAGTAATTATTCCAACGAACAAACTCAGGCTGGGAAAAGTTCTGTGGAGCAGAAGCTCTCATTCCTGCCCAACTGCACAGACAAGGTGGGACTGGAACTAGAACTGCCAGGAGAGACATAAAGGCAATGAACCTCTGCAGAGGGATTTGTTCCTGGATCCTGTTGCTGGATTGAGTTCACTGTGCTTCATCCTGCTTGTATTACCTTACAGTCTCAAGAATGCTGTTTAGCAACATTAGCATCATTAATAAACACATGGGGCTTTTTTTAATGGCATGATGAGAATATCAACCCAGAATAGCCCTTTTCTTACACCCAGTAGGGCTTGCTTACAAGAATAGTCTCCTGATTACTTCAGCAGTAGAACCAAGACAAATAGTAATGTCTAGGTTCTATACCTCAATGTGCAATATGGGATCACGTCTTTTTTTTTTATGAGTTTAGCTTGAGTATAAGTAAATGATTGTTTTGATTTTCGTGATATTCCATAAGTATTGCTGGCAAAGATAAATGTTTTGCTTGGGTTATGCATTGAAATATGTGATATTTAAGGGCAGTATTGATCTATAAATATCTCAAATGCATAAGCAAATTGATTAAGCAATTCTTTATTCTTGCATCTGCATAAATTAACTTTAAGCAGCATGGTTAATGCATTTCCAGAGAATGTCAGACTTTATTTTGGGTTCATTTGCAAAGATTTAAGAGTTAAAGGCAGTGCGTGTCAGAAATTTTGCTGCATGCATTTTGGTATGCTAAAGAATTTTAGGATCAGAGTATGTCTGATTGTTTTCCTTCTTACGTTTTTTAATTGTATTTTCCATGGCTTTGTTTTTCTTTTCCATGCTATACAGAATGGGTTGCTTGTGTGAGGTCCAATTTCCTGGTTTTGTGCTACCTGCATGATGTGAAGAATATCCTGCAGCTTCATGACCTAGCCACTGGTGCACATCTCAAGACTTTTCCCCTAGAAGTTGGTAGTATTGTGGGATATAGTGGCCAAAAGAAGGACACCGAAATATTCTACCAGTTTACTTCCTTTTTATCTCCAGGTAAGATTTTTTTGTCTTGTGTTACTGTTCCTTTTCCTGAGAACAGTGTCTTTCTCATTTTCTGTAGTTTAGAAGTTACTGGTATACTGGTATAAAACTGCTTCCACCCATGTTAGCAGTGATGGTGCACATAAAAATATATCAGTCTTTGATCCATCAAGCGTTTGATCCATCAAATAATACGCCTACTAGTATTTGAGACACCTGCATTAAGACTCAAGACTGACTTGTACTGGAGATAAAATTGTAACATTCTCACAGTTCTTGCTTCATACAGCAAGATAGAAGGTGAAAAACTCCGTAAAAGATAACTGTTAATGTGTTTAATGTGGTTTTTTAATAACAATTTTAAAGACCTTTAATAAAAGTCACAGAAATTGTTCTCTGACAGTTTTGTGATTCATTTATGGATAGCCTTATTTGAGCATCCTTACTGTCTGTCCTTACAGTACTTGGTGTTGTTTAAGGGCTGTAGGATTCTTCTTTGTACAGACCTGCAAAGCTGGAGCTGTCCAAAGCATTACATAATACCGGTGTGGCAAAACAGTAAATATTCTGGGATTTTGCATAGTAAGGGATTTTCTACACAGTTGTCAATCTAGTATATGACAAGAAAATGTACTTACTGTTCACGCTTTCTTCTTCCTTCTTTATGGCCCAAACAATCAATACCTAATACAAGACAGGATTCAAATATGAAGGGGCAGATAGGCTTCAGGATCTTTATCTTTCTCCAAGTTTTGCATCATACAGGGATAAAAATGCTCTTATAGCATCTGACGTATGTTTTTGCTTGTTTTAATTAGAGCACAACAACATTACATTGCAAAATGGCTGTAAAATACTTTGGATAAGTTTGCTGGTTTTGCTAGATAGGATTATGTCAAATTTCAAAATTAGGTTTCAGTCAGCAGACAAGAGGCCTATTACGTTACTGTTTATATAAACAGAAATATGGTATATTTTCAGTTCCTCTTTTAAACAACATTCAGTTTGTTGCAGCCCTTGCAGCTGGAGAGTAGTTTGAGGACACGCTTGCATTTATCTCTAACTTCGTCCAGCTGGATAGTTCATAGTTCACTCACCCACAATATGGGCCAGAAGTTGCTGGTTTTACAGGCCTGCACCATTTGTCTCAGCTGAGCCAGTAGAGTCTCTGCAGCCACTAAAAATGTGTAGGGGAAGAGCCCAGATCTGTTCTAGCCTGTGGCTTTCCAGCTGGCCAGCAATAGCTGCGCTCACTGCCTGCTGGTTGCTTAGGCAGATTATTTTTCTCCTTTTCATTCATTTCCTTAGCATCTACAAAGAATTCACTATGGCATAGCTCACTTAACTGGGGCAGAGTGACCTGGAATCTGGAAGAAAAAGGAGAGGTAAGAAATGTAGGTAGACTGTATAAGGATAAGGAAAGAGTGAGGAAAGCAGACCAGAGAGGTAATTTTTAGGTAGGTTTATGGATCCTTTTTAGTTTGTGTGCAACCTCTGTTCACCTCATCAGTGGAATAATCATACAAAAGGTATGGGGCTGATCCTTCGTTAACCTAGATATTCCTACTTTACTACTGAAAATGAATATAATTTGCTCCTGTATTAAGTTGGATTATTCTTTTTTTCTAATGAGAAACAAATTAACATACTCGTGTTTAATACCTAAAACAAAAGTAATAATAAACATACAGATCAAATAATGAATAAAGCAGTTCTAAACCCATATATGTTGACACCATAAAATAATTTTTGTCATTCCCTGAAAAATATGGTTATCTTATCCCTGCTATCCACTCTAGTCAGATGTTTAGGTGACCAGTCTGGCGTTTTGCATTGATTTAGCACCCAGCAAAACAGTTAAAAATATTACAATGGTTTTTTATATTAACTGCTGTGGCACTAAAAATACAACAGAACAAGAGATGCAGTAGCAGGGGTTGAATTGCTTGTTATTGTAACATTAGGTTGATTTGCTCTGGAAATGCAGTCTGTGACTGTGCTTATTCTTCATCATGTGGTTTGCTAAGATGTGGCAATTTGCCTGCTCTGTATGCAGTGTTAGCCAGTATGTTACCCAGCTTGGGCAGCTGCCTGTGTGTCAAACAGCTGCTCTGCTGTTGCTGTCTGGAGGGCCTTACGCTCTGCTTCCGCATCGTTTTCTGAATCCTGAGCTCTATGGGTAGTGTTGCTTTAATGGTGGTTTGCGCCTATCAACCTGATAAGGCTTGCTAGTCATTTTGTGAAAAGTGAAAAAAAAATCCCAGCAGACTAGAGTAGTCCTACTTTTAGTTCCCTGTTAATTCACTGTTACAGAAAAAGGCTTTATCAGTTGCTAGAAATGTTAGTTTACATCTGCATTTGTTTACCAATCTCTATCTTCCTGATTTTCCAGTCTATAAAACTAACTTAAAGAGGCAATTCCCTGGTATCAGATAAGTTTCCTCGTTATTTCACATTTTAGTCAGTATGAGTTTTTATAATTATAACCTCTGCAGTAATTACTTCTATTTCATGAATGTATCTATAATGCACACAATACAGCAGTATTTCAGTCAAGTCCTGTCCACCTTGGTTAACTTTATTACATTGAGGATCCCAGTAAAGTGCTTACTGCCATATCTTTTAGTGGCCTTTTCCCTAATATATGTTCCAAATTTTGCAGGGACCAGCTTGTTGTAAAGGAGAAAAACAAAGACTAATTAACACTCAAGTTAGTTTATGTATCACATGTATCTGTAGTACAGGCATGAATATTAGGAGTTTTTGGTATGTTAACCAGTGTGTAAACATGATAGTCATGTTGTTTGAGATATACTGTGGGCTTGACATTTCTGAATCTGAATTTCAGCTTGCTAACTATTGCTAACTCCTTTCCCAAGGGAAAGTTGTCAACAGTTTTCTCTCTTCAAAACATCTCTCTCCGTTTCTCAAAACAGGTGAAGTAAACAGTGTTCCCTTTCCCATAACAACTGTCCCCTGGTGTTGTTCCCTATTACTTAACCAATGGAGAGAAGTGTCAGTCCCATGGACCAATAAAATACCTTTTTAGTGCAGCATGTTATAAAAGAAACTGTTGGAATTGTAAATAAAGCCTTCTTTCTCTTCTGACAACTATATAGAGTCAATCTATTTTCATGTCCTACTGTGACAATATACTCAAATGTTATTAGGGCTGAATGACAGGAAATACGTTTTATAGTTTAAGTGCAAAATTATTCTTGGTTAATTGTTCATCTGTGTAGTGTCTAGATAGCTTCATTCCCTGTGATTTGACCTCTGCTGCAACCTAGAAGTTTTATACGATTTACAGACATAAGTTTTCTCATGTGCACAGTCCTTTTGAAATCATACATATGACTCAAGTGAAGTTGTCTTTGAACCTGCAGGATCAGGATGTAGAAGAAATTACTCAAGACCAAACTACTGTTCAGTTCAGTAGGTAACCTGTACTAGTCTGCCACAGTTTCAAGTGGATGTTTAGCTCTTTCTGTTATCTGGTCCATTTGAATTTTAATTTCAAATATTTTATCATAAGGAGAAAATTGTTGACCTGAGTGAAATTCTTGATGTATTTATTCTCAGTATGGTGGATCTAAAACGGAGTGCTTAAAATTTGACTTTACATTTCTTTCTTCTAACATTATTGTTCTCAATAAATCCTTTCTAAGTTTTTGTAAACTATTTTTCCCCTATTTTGCTTGAACCCCCCTGGCTTAGTGTGAGTGGTGAGAATTTCTCTTTCTGCGCAGAAAGCCTTTGCACCCTCCTAGATGAAATGCATATACGTAGATGTTAAATTGTATAATAAATGAAAAAATGTGTCCAGAACTACTGTTTTTCACTTTTCCAAGTTACCTTTACCATTCATGACTCCATCACGATGCTTAAACTGGCATCTTTTTAATGATGCATGTATACTAAGCTGACAAACTTGCATTCTGTATTCTGTATTTTAGGTATTATATATCACTGTGATCTGACCAAAGAGGAACTGGAGCCAGGAGTTTTCCGAGAAGTGACTGTTAAAGGATTTGATCCTTCGGTTTACCAGACAATTCAGGTAATAAACATGAACCCTGCTGTCTTGTTCTAATCACCTATTCAAGAGCTCAAGACAATTGGACTTGGGTATTGGTGAGGAGACTTGCTTTAGAGCCATGCTTTGGTTTTGAGCTAAAATACTATTGTAGGTGCTCTAAAGGCTCAGACATGCATCTCAGTGTAGTAGTGTGGAGACTCCTTTGGAAGTGCCTATTACACATAGTGAAGGCCTATAAGAATTAGCTAAACTTAAGGTTTATAAAGTTAGAAATTACTTCAGTGGAAAACAGTGTAAGCTACAAATTATATGGAACACGTTCATGAAAATACAGGATTCTTCATAGACAACTGCTTTGACCTCCTAACAAGTATTGTGACTAAAAAGATTATACAAAATGCACATTTTAAGTAGTAAGTGATCTTTCTGCTAAACACAGCTTTGTTAAGACCCTGATAAAATACTATGCCTTGGTCATGACTTTTAAGACATTTATGGAACTTCTAGAGGGAGTTCATGGAAATTTGTTGAAATCATAGAATCATTAAGCTTGAAAAAGACCTTTTAAGAGCAAATCCAACCATAAATCTAATATTGCCAAGTCCATCACTAAACCCGTCACTAAGTGCCTATCTAGTTGTCTTTTAAAAACATCCAGGGATGGTGACTCAACCAAAATCATTAGGGGTCTAGAAAAACAGTCATTACATTGGGATGCTTAGCATATTTAAGACCTGCAATTTATAGAATAAATATTTGAGGGTGGATTCAGTTTTTTATATATATAGTTTTTTGTCTTCTGACTAAGAGTAAGAATGGAATAGAGGCTTCTTTCTATAGACAGAGGCATAACAAAATCTAATGCTAAAAGTGGAATTTAAATAAGCTTAACCTGCAAAATGGTGAAATTATATAGAAGGTAAGCAACATGAAGCCATGTGATAGCATGGCTTGGAGTCTTCGAATAGAGTTTAGATACTTCTTTTAATATCTTATTTTTAATTTTGCCTCTGACACATGCACAAGGCACATTCTCTCAAAATATGAAGACAGGAGTATGTGTACATGAGGTGGTTGTAAACAGGCCCATCTGTTTGTCTCCACGTCTCCAGACAGAAATACGAGTGTGGTAGAGAACAATTTGCTGGAAATGTTCTCACAGAAAATGCATTTTTGCTGCTTTGCTCAAATTCATTAAGGGACTTCCTTAAGATAACTTTAGAGCGGAGTGAGCTGGATAAGAAAAAGAGAACTGCATTCACTTTAGGAAAGAACTTGATACAGTTGTAATGCTGCCATCAAGCCCAGAAGCATAATAATGAAACAAATACCCAGGTAATTAAAAAGGGTATAGAAGAGATTGCTGTAAATTAGAAAAAATATATTTTTCTAGTAAATCAAATTTTATAAAATAAATGTGTGGGAAAATAAAATCTCATTTTACACTTTAATCAACTACATGCTAAATTAAGGTAAAGTAGAACAGTAATATAAATAGTTTCAAGGAGGAAGCATGATGTTGCTATGCCCCTGAAAATCTTCACTTGGTAAAGCATTGACAGAGATTCACTGCTAGGCTGTAATGTGGTGGAAGTCAGTATTCCTGTTTCTGATTTTCTCCTTACTCAGCTCCTGCTCAGTTCCAGCTCTAGCGAAATGTGACCTGTGTAGTTACACTGCAATCAGTGCTTATAAAGAGCGCTCTTGGCTCACCAGTCATCCAGTTTTGCCTTATATCAGCAAATAATCTCAGTATGGCAACCTCTTGGAAATTAGTTTTTGATATCTTTCATTCAGATCCATGGAGAAATCTCAGCCAAGCTGTGAAAAAGGCTGTTTATCAAGGCCAGGGCTGGGACTGCCTGCTCAAGTTTGTAGTAACTGAGCCTGTCAATGCTGCATGGGTGAGATGGACTCCAGTCTTTGTTTCCATTTGCGTGGTCCCACTTAGAGCCTTGGTGGTGCTTCTGCTTGGAGGAGGGAAAGGGGATGGAAGGGTATCATAGCAGGGTGTAAATGGCTGTCAACCTAGATGAATACAAAGCCATTTCAAAACACAGGCAACATTGCAGGGAATTGTGAAAAAAAAAATTAAGAATGCAAGAAATACACTGAAACTAGGCAAGCCCTGGTTATTGTAGTTAAATGAACAGTGCTGCAGAATTGTCTATTTAATAATTTTAATTTCCATCAGAAGTACTATGTAGTAAAGGATAATGTTGCTGACTGTCCTAATCCATGTCTTTAATGAAAGGCAGGTCTCCTGCCAAGGTTCTTTCTTTATTCTCATATACCTGAAGAAATACTTACTAATAATAGCAATCTTCCCAGCTTTGCTGTGTAGCATATATGAAACTGTAATGACTGTTCTTTAACAGTCTTTGAATATAACTGGATCAGGATTTGAACTGAAATGTAAGGTGTCGTGTATATGAAACCTGAATTAATGGCAACTGAAAAATTGCCACAGTGCCTGTTTTTTGGCCTTTCAAATCCAATCTACAGTATTTGGTATATGTTGTAAAGTGTAAGGGTGGACTAGTGATACAGTTTACTCCACTTAAGAAAATTTGTGGTAGAGCTGCTGCTGTTTTTGTACCTAGGTTTAAGATCTTACACTTTGACAGCCCAAACTATGAACAAATTAGCCAACTTGCACTGAAAGGAGAGCTGTTTAAACATACCTGACTTTTGCACCGGGGTGAGAGTATGTTTGTAAGTTATTGGCTCCATGTGACACCCTGCAAGTACATAGTCTAATTTATTGTGCTGTAGCTTGTGCTTATGCCCTTACCTTGAAAGACTCTGTGACTTTCATGGAAAAGTTAAACTGTTTAAAATGCTTGCCACACATCAAAAATTCATCCTGGCTGCTTTTGTTAAATGATACATTAAGTTGCATTAATTACTCTTCCTCTGCCAAGCACTTCTTGAAATTTGGTTTTGCTTCCTTGCGTACTTCCATCTATCACAATGACAAACTTTTTCAGGAAATAGCCTGGGGTGGGCTTTGCAGAAGGAAAAAACACTTTTACAGGAACTGAAATCAGCACTTGCCCTAAGATGTTTACTGTGTTAATAACTCAACTGTTGCTTTAAATAAAAAGCCTTTATTTTATCTCTGTAAAGTTGCCAACTATGTTCTTATATGCCTCTCCATGTTAGCACCTCACTGTGACACTCAATCATGGATAAACAGTCTTCTGGTGTGGCTCACAGCTCATCTACTTTTAGGTTATGTGTAGGCTTTTAAGTGTTAAAATTGCAACAATAAAAATGCTGATTGGCTCCTTTTACCATTGTTTGAATACCTTCCAGTACTTAAAATACTTTGAGATGAACCAAAAATAGATGTTGCTACTGACAGATGCACTTCGGATTAACTCTTCCAGAAGGTGAAATTCATAACACAACTTGGTTGTACAACTTAGTTTAATTTAAAAAGCAGCTGCTGTTTAGATATTGCAGCACAGATGCAAGAAGCACAGGTCTTAAAAAAGATACCTCTTCAGGCTAGAATGAGTTTCCACCTTTCTTTTGCAGAAATTACTTTTGCAGGTGAAGTAATTTTCATGAGAATTTAATTCTTTTCTTGCTCAGTCTTTCACTCCCATCGCCAAGCCCTTGCAGTACTGATTTCAAGTAATGAGGCATTGATAGGGAAAATTTGTCTGAAGTCATTCTCATTCCAAGTGAAACTTAACACCATACAGTTTGGCACAGTGATTAATCTCTGCTTCAGGAAAATACAACACTGAGAGAAGATGAGTCAGGCTTGAGACTGACTGGCAGAGAAACTTGTGCACAGCACCTGCCCATGCTATTCCTGGATCTTGCTTTTGCTGGTGGTATCATTCCATGAGCATTAGATTCCCTTATTAATATAAAAATAACAGAGGGAAGCAGTGTCTTCTGAAAACTGTAGTAAGCTTAACCTGCTAAGCAATGCAAGAGCTGATACTATAATTACCTTTGGGTTTTTTTTCAGTGTGCTTATAGAGATGGTCTTAACTTTTTTTTTTCCCTTACATACGTATATATCATAGAATCAAAGAATTATTTGAGTTGGAAGGGATTTCAAGATCATCTAGTTCCAACCCCACTGCTATGGGCAGAGACATCTTCCACTAGACCAGGTTGCTCAAAGTCCCATCCATCCTGGCCTTGAACACTTCATATTTATTCATAATCTCTCATCTAGACCTTCCCTCCTGCAGTAAAAACACATTTCCTTTTGTTCTATTGCAGTATGCCCTTGTAAAAAATTCCTCTCCAGCTCTTTTACAGAGCCCTCTTATGTACTGGAAGGTCACAATGAGGCTAACCCAGAGCCTTCTCCAGGCTGAACTACCCCAACTTTTCAGCCTGTCTTCATAGGAGAAGTGCTCTAGCCCTCTGATCCTTGTGTGTCCTCTCTAGGCCTGCTCTGACAGGTCAGTGTCCTGCATATGGTGGGCACCCCAGAGCTGGACGCAGTGCTGCAGGTGGAGCCTCACCAGAGTGGTGACCTGCTGGCCATGCTTCTTTGGACGCAGCCCTGGGCTCATTGCTGGGACTCTGAGTGTCTGGTCAACCAAGACCCCCAGGTATTTCTCCTCAGTTCATTTCCACCCAGTATTTGTGCTTGGGATTGTCTCGATCCAAGTGCAGGAGGTTGCACTTGGCCTTGTTGAACTTCATGAGGTTCACACAGTCCCACCTCTCAAGCCTGCCAAGGCCCCTCTAGGTGACATCCCTGCCCTCCAGCATGTCCATTGCACTGCACAGCTTGGTGTCAGCAAACTTGCTGACAATCCCACTGTCCATTTTGCTGACAAAGGTGTTATGCAGTGCCAGCCCAAGTGCCAACCCCATTAACCCCATTGACCAGAACTCTTGAGTGTGACTTTTTATATGAATAGATCATTGTAAGCTGGAGAGAACATAATTAAGTAGCTTTGAATCTATCTACTGAGATAAAGCACTCTCATACCAGAGAATTAAAGGCATGTATTTTCAACTGATTCTGAGCAGAGACAAATAATTTTTCCCTTTTCTACAGAGGAATAAGTAATTTTGGCATCATTTTCATCCCTGTCCTAAGAATCCATCACAACCAAACAGGTTGGACTTCTGAAGAGTTTGACTTTCTTTCTTCTCACAATATATGGGGTTTGAATCCTGCCTTGATCTCATGGGATGGGAGGATAGAATTAAAGCTTTGGGAAAACAAGTTGCTTATTGTTGTTTGTTTCTATTTTATTCCTTTTATTTCCTTGAAGTTTTGTATTGCACTAAGGAAGAAAATTAATTCAAGAAGCATTTGGACAATACTTTCAGGCACATGGTGTGACTCTGGGGGATAGTCCTGTGCAGGGCTAGGATTGGGACTCTGCTCCTTGTGGGTCCCTTCCAACTAAGCATATTCTGTGATCCTGTGAAATACTGCGGGGAGAAGGAATGTGACAACGACCACAGTTTTAGTCCACAGTATGGCACACTTGCCACAGTATGGCAGACACCTGCTGTCTTGCAGGGGGAAAATAAACTTGGAGCCACTTCTTTCATAGCTCCCAGGAAGGAGGTTGAAGGTTTTGGCTCTGATCTCACCTAGGGTTTTGGCACCAAGGCACCAGCCTCACTCTGGAG
Organism: Donacobius atricapilla; assembly: GCA_013397315.1. NCBI lineage: Eukaryota > Metazoa > Chordata > Aves > Passeriformes > Mimidae > Donacobius > Donacobius atricapilla. The sequence goes on along the minus strand of WBMY01011897.1, from coordinate 1,007,188 downwards.
GACTTCAACAAAATCACGGTGACAACCGTTACTGTGTTGGTGGTTTGCCTGTGTGAATGTAGTATCTTATACCCTTGGCATGTGTCTGTTACAAACACCACATTAGTCTGCCATTAACTCTTCTAATTGGAGGTCAGTGAAGAAACACTAACTGAAAAAGTCTAGTGTAAAGGTTCTTGTAGTTCTTGAAAGCCAAGAGATTGTATATTAAATATGTTACATATTTACAGCCATATTGCACTCCTTTTTAAGGGAGGAAATTGTCAGAATCAGGGACTTTGCATCTAGACAAGAGTATCAGGAGATGGATTTCCTATGAATGACCTTAAATGCTCTTGAACTTTGAAATCCATATGCTGGAGTAGCAGAATAGCAGTTGGCTGTACATGCATTATAATTTAAGTAGCCCCATCCAATGCAGTTTAGATATTCCTTAGGTATCTGGAGTAGGAACCCCATCTCTCTATTCCAAATAAGAGGATGAAGTAATAGACTTTGCATTGCTTTCTTCACCAATCCAGTTCAAATCCTATTTTAAGGTCTAAATGTCTGGATTTGCTATATCCCCTTCTTACATACCACTGGGGATTGATGCATAGTTTAAGAAATTGGGAGCTTTTGTTCAGCAGAATGCAGAACAATGGAAACGTGGTTTGGGATGCAGGGGAGTGCAAAACTGCTCTTAGGAAGAATTACCACACCACTGACAACACAATGTGGGGAATAATACTAAAATATTTTAAAAATACTCTGTGTTCATTTGTATTGTCATACAGGCTTTGTGATTCACTAGTTCCAAGCTTTTTATAGTAAATTGTTTATTTTTCTGTTGAATGTGCAGGGAGTTAGAGAGCTTCTTAGAATTGAAGCATCTGTAGAACCTTCATGCTCTAGACTTTATAAAAAACATTCGTTTCAATCCTACAAGAGACGTGATTGCTTAGTCGTTTAACTAAAGCTCATTATGAAATAGTATTCTTACACTTTACTCAGTAAAACTTTTGTATGAACTTGCAGTGCTTTGTTTTCCACTTTTCTAGTGAAGGGAGATGTTAGTTAGCTTACTTAATCTCATGCTGCATTCCACGCTCCATTTCTTTCTCAATTCCTTAAAACACAAGGCGAAATAGCATGGACTGAAACAGACCTGTAACCATTAAACATAGTGTAGTGAATTCCTTTTTGCACACAGGAGTTTTAAACAAGAGTTAAAGCAATTGTAGTGGAACTTAAAGGATTGCCTCACATGTCCTAAATGATTACATAATTGATTGTAAATAAAACATAGTTTTGATTTTTACAGTAAATGGCAAAATACCTTTTGCCATCAAAAAGATTTAAAAAGTCATTCACTCCTTAAATGAACACATGTTGAAATCTTCAGGAACCTCAGTAGGTAGACTTTTTGCTGATACAAAGACAATAAAATAATAATGTTGTAGTAAAAATACTTGTCTTCTTTCTAAATGTTTGTCTTCTTTCTAAACAAGTCACCGAAGAATTTTTTCCCTTCTATTTTTCCTCCAACTTTCATATTCACTCCTCTGATTGAACTTACCTTCAGTAATTAGGCATGAACACACTGCTATTTTAATTAACTGTCTTACTCACAGGATAAGTAAGAATTCTATTTAATGTTCCTCAGTGGGAAACTACTTCCAACTTTTCTTCTCCCATTTGTATAGGCTTATCAGTGTTATTTCTCAAAGGTAGTGAATATTATTAACTTCATTCTACAGGAACAGAAATATTCAGAATTAAATTTGTCCATGGTTTCACATTGATGAGGTGTTGCCCTGGGGATATGGTTTGCTGTTCTAATGGCAGTGGTTTGCTGATCCTGAGTTGAGTTTTCAGATGTGGATTGTAAACTTAATCAAGACAGTTGTTAGAATCTTACACAAATATTTCAGAGAACTTCAGCATCAATAAAAAGCCCCCCTCTTAATACGTCCAGTAGTAATAAAGGCTGACAGCACACAGTCTTTAGATCATTATGGTGTTTGTGTGTCTTGTATAGTGCAGATTGAATGGCCAATACCATCCATGGTGGAGAGTCAAACAAAGAATGCTTCCAAAAAAATGCTCTAAAGCCTCTTTATAGTAATTTAATTCTTGGTTAAACCAAGTAGTCATAAAAATGGGAAATTTCAGCATAGTCCTCTACTGAAAGAAAAAAAGTGATAGTTACCCCTTTTCTCACTAAGAGGATAAATGTCAAACTTTGGCATGCCACCATTGTTCAGAATGAGAGTGCTCCTCTGCAAAATGGGAATATTTCTATCCTTCTGCCCACCCATCATTTTGCCTCATGGAGCCTGATTGAGGGGATGGGGTTTAATTTTGATTATAATGCTGCATTGAGGGCAGATTGCTCTGGGACCACAATTATGAGTTTTATTCACACTGCTGGCAAAAGGTCATTAGATGATTGCAGTTGTCAGTCATAATCATCACTGGCCTGGGCCAGCATTTGAGCCACTGACCTAGCAGGGACACACGTTGACTGTCTTTACTAGGCCACCAAGAACCCAAACTTTGCTGGTTGTATTTTTCACTACTGTGCTAGCAGGGTCATGTAAGTTGCATGTAAGTCATTAAGTTTCTGAGGAAGGGGATGTACTCACAGTAAGAGTTATATACCCATGTATGTCTGTGCCACAGGACAGTGTTTAAATTCAAACAGATTTCTAGAACAGTAGCAATTACAGTAATTTATTTGTTAGTGAAGCTCATATTACTTGAAAATAACACACTGGGCACTCTGTTAATAGGTGTTTGCACATCTGTATTATACATATGGGCAAATTTAAAAAATGTTTTCTTTGGTTTTAACATGTAAATGTTTAATACTTAAATTTTTAAACCACTTTATCAAGTTGAACTAATACAGATCCATAATGGGTGAATTTTTGAATATATCTCTGTTCTCACCAGCTGTTCCTGTAGATTTTGTTATGTATATAAACTCCTTGGGATGGCCTTCACATTTCTCAGTCATGGTTTCATGAAAGGCAAAAGGCAGTGAGAAGGGAGACACTTGTTTTGTTTTAGAGTCTGGCTTCTCCATTTCTGCTTTTGAAGCTTCTCTTCTTGAAATCATATAAAACCTGTATAAGAACAATTTCAGAAGCTCATCTAACCCATTGGAGTCCCAGGAGGTAGGATACTGGCTTTTCCTGCAGGAGAGGAACCAGCTTCTACTGCCCAACAGGTGGCTGCAGCTGTGGACAGAAAAACCTGTAGCAGAGCTGTTGTAATAAACAAGGAGCAAAAAGACTGGGGCAAGGAAGAAACTACCGTGCCTACTACTACTAAATGTGTTTGGATGTGGTGGTGACATGGGAATGACTGATCTGTTGTGGGCACTATGGCAGTTCACTTCTGCCTGTACCATTCGTGCCTGGTTTCTGTCTGCCTTGTGTTTAAAAGCCTTCAGACTCCTTAGGCAGTCTGTCCCAGCTTCTCACTGAGTTTACTGTTAAAAAGCTTTTGCAGGGAATAGGTGTACACCACCTAAAGGTCTCATCTGAATTCCCATCTTGAAATTGAAATGCATTGCTTTGTGTCCCTCACTGCTGTGGAAGGCAGTTGATTCTCTTCTAGTTACTGTGGCATATTTAAAGAGTGTCACTGTGTTTCCCTCAATTTTTTTTCCTTTAGACTAAAAACAATCAAAACAAAAGAAAAATCTGCACTCTGTTCATTTTCTCTTAGTGGATTGTATTTCCTGGCCTCCTATCACTCATCTTCTTCCTGGAGTCTGTTTAGATGCTCAGCATATGGTGTGCCATGGTTTCAGCTGAACACAGCGCTCCAGCTGAGGCTCTGGAAATGTGAATGCAAAAGGAGGGGTAACTTCACAACACCTTGTGGGTGAGACATACGTCCTCATATAGGGTTTGCCTTTTCCCTAATAAATCATTGTTCAAGTTCAGTCTGGCATGTCTACAACTCCAAGATACTTTTCTAAATTACTTTTTAGTGAGCTGTTCACTATTCTTTATGTGATTGCCTCTGTCAGGTTATAGTATGTTGTATTTCTGGCCTTGTTGGATTGCATTTTACTATTTCAGGTAGTTTTGCCTTGTGTTTGTTACTCCTTCCAAAAAGCACTCCCTTGTCCCCTCTTTTCTGCAGTGTCTCACTGTTTCCTGTTAGCAATTAAGCTTCACCACAGCTCCATACTCCCATTTAAATACTTCACAGCGGATGCATCTCTCATGCTGAATAGTGTCCCTGTAGGCAACTGGGGAACTGGAGTGTTTTCAAAATAGACGTGGCTCTGGCAGAGCTGGGAGGTTTGTGTTTGGAGTTGCAGGCCTCCAGGCACACACAAGTTCATAACTAGTTTATGCAGTTAATTGTTAGGCTTGGCATGCAACTCTTACAAAGAAGTTTAAGGGGGTAAGGCAGCTGGCAGAGAACAAATTAGAAGTTTGTTGCTCTTTATTTACTTGGTTATTTGGAGGAGTTAAGAGTCTTTATCATGGACCACATTCAACAGTGTGCTGGACAGCATGGAAATGCAGACCATCACAGGGCCCCTACCAACCACAGCTTGAAGCAGAACAGAGAAATAACTTACATTTGGAAGATTAATAATGATGGCTATGCATTAACTACCTAAAGGAGACCAAATTAGAGCTGGTAAAAAATGCAGCTAACTCTTGATAAATATATACCCACGCAATCACTGCAGCCCAATAAAATTATGCTTGCTATCTTCATCAAGGGTCAAAACTGGTTGGTGTATTAGGGTTTTTAATGCTGTTAATTAACGTTTATCATCATGGTGGAAAGCAGATTAATAGAGTTGAGAGTGGAAAACAATAATTTCAGATGTTGATGAGATCTTCCATAGACATATGTAAGATGAAAACCTCTGCAAAATGTTTGAGTCTGTGTGGCCACTGTTAGGAGCAGACTCTGCTACTGAAAGGGGGAAAGGAAAACAAGTTACAGCAAATCTTGTAACCTGAAATTACACCTCTTGCATTCACTGTGAACATGATCATCTTAGAAAAGGATGCATATTAACCCAGATGATCGTACAGTAGTTATGACCAGTTCAGTTTATACTGAGAAAATAATTTTTGCTGAAGAGTAATGAGGAGATTTTGGAGAACCTCTATTATCAGTGTTCAGTTGCACAATCACACCTCTTAGTAATACGCTGGTGTTGCTGGCCACTTTGAAGGGCACAGTCTCCATTTATACCAAACACAGAAAAAAAAAATGCACTATTACCAATAAGGCAGACCTTAAAATGCTTAGTCAATAGCTTTGTCAACAGATTTGGTGGGGTTTTTTGTCTTAAATTGGATTCACTGCTGAAAAGACAAGCTAAACATAATGTGCTTTGATGAGTATCTAGAGATGCAAAGTTGTGAACTTGTGTAAGTGGAACACATGAGCGGAATCATTCTGCAGACCTCTTCCTTGTCCTCAGTATAAGAACTGAAGTAGTGAAAACTTAAAAATCACAAAATCTTGGGGCATTCTGAAAGAACATTTTTTTGAAGGGAAAGAAAGGAATATAGTTCTTTTTCAGTTCACTTTCTACCCAGAAACATTTCAGTCACTAATTTTCTCTGGGCTTTTGTCTGCTTATGATACAGCAGAAATTCATCAGTGTGCAATTTTATTAATGGTAATCTAGTTTGCTTCTTCATTTAGCAGTTGATTTGATTTTATCAACACTGCTCAGAAGTACTGATAAAATACTATCTTCCCTTAGATTAATTATTTCTGCTCTGTCCTTGAGTCATCTCCCAGGAGATTTATGGGACAAGGGAAGCCTCTAAGAACTATTATTATTCACAGTAACTAGTGTTTCGACTGTGTAGATGAGTGATATAAAGAAAGAGATGATTTCCTTAGTTCCAATTCCTATTCTCACAGACAGGGAAAAATTGCTACATAAATTCTCCCTGACAACTCCTTGAACCACTTGCTTTTCATCCAATTTGTCAATATTTTTAAAGTACCAGTGTACAGAGATCCCTACTAACCACTAAAAATAGTCTGGTTGCAGAAAAGCTTCAAAGCATAATGCCTGAAATCAGGGAGTCATATTTTACCAGTAAGAACATCCCTGACTTTTTCCTTCTGCTTACTGGTGGTTTTTGAACTGATAGCACTCATTCTAGTTGATCTGGCATCATTAGAAATTTGATCTGTTATTTTATTGAGAGTTGATTATTGGTTGGGGATTACATAATGTCTGATACAAGTTTATTGGCTTTTACTATCTTGTTCATGTTTTGCCCAAGAAAGGAAAGATTGCTGCAAACTGTCCTTAGTCTTAGGGCTTTAAAAAAAAAGTTCCTCTTTTGTTATTAATTTTTCTCTGCTCTGTTCCAAGAGTATTGCAAGGGTGCTTCAGTACACTCCTTGGTGTTCCTGGTATGAAGTCCCTTCAAAGTCTTGGGTTTGACATCTGTCTGGAAACAACACCATTAGTTGAAATTTTTGCTGGGTTGCTTTATATTAGATTTGGAATATTTTTTCCCTAAGCATTGTTACAACAATGAATGAAAACTCATACTTCTCTTCTGCTTCTGGCTCCTCACTGAGTGTTTTTTCTTCCATGTACAAATTACTACTACAAATCTGAAAACAATAGTACTGTCTCCACAGGAAACTGTTGAAATCAATAGCATCTAAATCTTAGAATTATTTTTTCTAAGATAGCATCCCAGATATTTTACAGAACTTTAGTCTCTCCTTGACCATTTTCAAGGGATTTTTTTCCCCTTCTGCTACCATTTGGTGGTTTTTTAATCATGTTGGAACACAAATGAGTAACTTTAAATTCAATTTTATCTAGAAAGTAAATTATACATAGTTATAATTTGAGTGAGAAAATGTATATCGAACTGCTTCACAATACTTTTAATGAGCTATTTATTTCAGTAAGTACTTCAGAATAAATATTCACAGGAAAGTGATTTGGAACTGATTTTGAAATGTTCATTGTCTGGTGTAGAAGGTCTCTCTATTCTTTGAAACTAAAAAGCATGAATGAATTTTAAATATTTTACTAGCCACATGCAGAATTTCTGAGGGTGTTTAGTGATTTATAGTGCTTCTGATTTTGGGTAGCCAACTTGACATCTGTAAACATGGTATGATTTTCTAAGGAAGAGAGAGCAGAGCCCTCTGAAATTGCCTGGAGTCCTCTGAAATTGCCTGACTTTTGGAAGCCATGAGCAAAGCTTCTTGGCCATGTAAGCAAATGCATGGATTCTCTTGAGGCTTTGTCACAAGTTGACACTTGGCATCTCCGTTGTCAAGACTGAATTTTCTCTGTGCAACAATTTTTGGATATTTGAACACCCTGAATTGTGTAGATGGCCCTACATTAGGGAGAAAATCCAACAGTGGTTGTGTCATTTTCCTGATATTTGTGAACACTCAGTAGTGAGGCTATGTTGAGATGACCATGCAAGTTTGAAGCAAGATGGAGTCAAAACCAGGAAAGGTGAATTAGCTAGTTACTAGTGAATGTCAGTTAGTTAGCTACTTACTAGCTAGTTTGAGTGAATGTATCTCTCAGCACTTCGGATTAGGTGCATGCGTCTAACGCATCACAAAATCATAAATAAGAATAGTTATTGTGAAGTAGCTTGGAAAAAGTAAGTTCTCCTTCTTGCTTACCGTATGGTAAGTTGCCTCTACATTTTTGGTTTTAGTGTTTCTCATTACAATTTGAACTGATTTCCTGCATTTCCAGCAAAATGAGTAGTGTTTACTTTATAATGCCTACACACTACTGCAGTGAGTTATCTCTTATCAAGGCACTTTACTCAGTGAAGTAAAGCTTGATTCAATGAAAGAAAGTGGGCTAGCCAACAGCTTTTATTTATGATTTTATTCATAATAGTGTACTACTTCCATCAAGACATCCCTTTGTTTGTCTCTCTTGTACTTCACAGTAGTATATTTTCTGAATGCATAAACACAGAGATAATTCAGAAAAGGGACTGCAACTTACAAATGCCCCTGGGACTTTTTTCTGTTTAACATGACTACAGTGTATATTTAAATGAAAAGGTAAATTTATCTCTCATATCTGTCTGTCTCTGCACTGTACACTAAGTCTTCAAGGCAAATTGACGAAAGAAAAGGAATAACTGTACTTGGCAGATTTTAATTACTCTGCTGCAGGAAGCTCTGAGATCACACTGAAAGGGGAAAAGGATAAACAGAAGAGGCAAGAAGCCTCTCTGGTTGCAGAAGTAGAGGGGGTGTGGGGATCTCACTGGATCCCATTTAAGGCTTTATGTAAGGGGGATGATACTTTTTAACTTACCTAGAAAAGAATTACTTAAAAGCAATTTCTGCCGTGCCAGTCTTGAAGGATTTCTCATCTTTCGCCTGTATTTTTCTCTTGTCTTCCCCTACATCCTCCCACCGCCCTGTGAGATAACCTCCCTGCAGTCAGTTGCAGTTAGGCAGCTGAACCTAGTAGCAAGGAGACATTTCTTCTAAAAGACCATCTCCTGGAACTTTGCTGCTGTCGGCATGAGTCTGCCTTTTGTGCCGGTGGGTGGGTGGTGAAACAGTTTCTTCTGAGCAGTTTCTTGATTACTTTCATAGTGCTTTTGCAAATGTCTGTGGTGGGTGTCCTTCTTTCTGGGTTTTACCTGTATGAATTTTTACTGTACTGAGTTACTTTGGCCCCTCTCCAGCTCTGTGTTAAGCAAGCTTTGCAACCCACACAGAATTGCTTTGAAGCTAATTTAAGAGGCTTAAAGAAGATTGATGAGGATTCCCCTCTGAAGAAAGGAAACCTCAGATGCTGTGGATTTGCTCTGTAGTGGTGACAGTTCTCTGTTATTTTTCTTGACTTCTGATTCATGTTCTATGTAAGAATAGAAAACCTGGTGTTTAGTAATAGCCGCTCTTAGGTGTGGCCATTGGCCAGCTGCCAGAGCTGCCCATGGGGCCACTGCAGATCTTATACTTGGGGCTATGCCATTGCTGCAATAAATAGGGAGTTTTGCTTGTGATGTGCTATAGTCTAGCCCCGGGCTAGTGTCTGTTTTGTAAGGTCAGAGGTGGTGAGGGATGGAATGGGCTATGTACACATGGTGTGGAAGGCAGCGCATGATTCTGTTTGAATCAGTGAGCTTTCTGCCCTGGCATCTCAAGAGAGGAAGATTTCTCCCTGCCTACCAACAGCATGTTCAGACTTGCTTGTGTGAGGGCAGAGTCTTTTTGACTTGCCTTCCCAAGTGTCAGAGGGGGATGTTGCTATGTGGCATTGTTCAGCCTCAGGCACTATTATCTCTGTACCTAAACATAGGTTTGGAAACCTTGATGTCACCATCTGTGCAGGAAGACTTTTGCTAGGGACTATTCCGTTAGGTTTACTGTTCTAGTTGCCTTTCAAAGATAATGGTGTGGGATTTTTAAAACAGTGAACATTTAGCAAAGCATTTGTGACATTCGGCAAAATGTGGACAATATTATGTGATCTACTTATACTTTCGAGTAAGTGAATGAATATATAAGTATAATGAATTCCTTAGATTTTTCTTCCCCAAATCTCAAAACGCAAATGTTGGTGTAAGTGTGATAAGAAATCTTCACTTGACAAGGGAAATACTTTATGTGAAACTGGATGTTTGAAACTCAGTTCCAAGGAGTAAAACCTGAAGTAGTCATTCCCTGTAGCCACTGTGGCAGGGGTTGCTGGGACTGAACAGTGTTTTGCCTCCCCAGTGCTGTGGGTGCAGCAGTGACTTTGTGGTGGCTGCAGCAGTGTGTGAGAGCACCTGCTCTTACCTAGAAGCAGAAAAAAATTACTGAATTTCACAAAACTGCTAAATCCTGTGTTTGTTTCAAATGAAAAGGAATTATCTCAGAAAAACTATATAGGAGACATTGGAAAAATATATTAAAGGCTTTGTTGTGGTGTTAATAAACCTAGATTACTGAACATGAATTTTTAATAAGGAGCATTCCAGCTTGAATTATATGCCATTTTAGTCACTCTTTGCAAAATTTTTTGGCATTTCACACAGTGGATATCAGTCTAATGACAAGTGTAATTCTTACCTGGTTTTGATCAAGCACACATAGATATGGAAACAATTGCTATTTCTGGTATGTAATACATAATCTTGAAAGAGAGTTTGAGAGAGACGTTATTAGAATAACTACTGGCTTCCTAAGAATAATTAGCCTGCTGTGACTTAGGGGATGTTTTCAAGACTCAGAAATCAAAGTTTCTTCTTGTGTATAAAGTTCATGTTTTATCTACAGGAAATAACTCTTTCTGACAAGACAAACTAATCACTTTTTAATTGGATTTTAATGCTTTGCCATTAATGAGCAAGTCAGGCAAATGATAAAAGATTTCTGAACATTCAGATATTGTTCACAGTTCAAAAAATATATACTTTATGTCCATATGGACAAGATTATTTTGGATTTGTGTTTTACAGCAGTATTTCAAAACCTGTGTTGAATCTCACCTTGGAAGGTTAATTTTAAATGTATAAAGGATTGGGGTTGGTTTTTGTGTAGAAGGATTTTAGATATTGTAAGATCAAGATGATTTCAGGTGCACTTTTCTTACTCAGACAATTTTAATTGCATACATCTTTTAATCCCTCCATTTATAAACAGATAAAATAGTTCTGAAAGGGAGAAAAAGTGAAACTAAATACTCAGAAGTTGCTGAGGTTTTTAATTTTTAAAATTGAATTTTCTGTTCAGTGTCAGTAATTTTAGGTATGTTTAGTTATGTGGCACAATATGAATATGCATACAGATTAGTTTTATTTATTTATTGGGACAATCGTGTCTCTTTAATATTCAGAGATACTGATTTCTTAATCACTCACAAGAGAAGCGCATATTGGATGATTGCCAAAATTATTTGTAGTTCTGTGTGTAAGTCTCAATGTCGGGCTATGTTATCTCTGTAGATAAATGAAAGAAAAATTTCATCTGCAACCTCTGTTTTTCAAACCTTCTGGTTTTCTAAAATACTTAGTTTTGCCTCCTGAGATTGAGAGGCTGCTTCTTGTCATTGCAGAGGCAGAGGTGGATAAATATAGAGCCTTTCTGAACTTAGGTCTGTGTCTACAATGCCAGCTGATAGTTCCCCTCTCCCCTTAGCGAAGGTTCTTCTAATATAAATACTGCACATTTAAAGCAGTAGGACGAAGGCAGACATTTAGGAGGACAAAGACCTCCCCAGGAATGAATGTATTGAACTTTTTTATCATGCTTAACCCCTAAGTACATTTACAAGACAGATCACAGAGCTATTAACTGTACTGCTTGTAAAATTTACTCTGTAAATGGTCTTTGACTTAAACATCCATTGACTTTTCCTGGTGAAAATGGAGTGTAACTTGCTTTCAAATGCTAAGTTTAAAAATCAGTAGAAAGTAACACACCACTCTATAAATATATATGTATGCACTAAAGAAGAATGATTAAGATTGAGCTCTGTTTTGCTTATATAGCTTAATTTTCATGTAGTTTGTAGGAATAAGTAACTGTGCAAACAGTGTTGCTTTCTCCTTCCATCACAATAGGTAGACTAGAGGCTGTAAATGTATGCTTCAGGCTCTGCCATCTGAATTGAAAGTGATTCTGTCACTGAGACCCCACTGCTGTGTGACACAGGGACATCAGTGTGAGGCTAATAGGTACAGCCAGTTCAGGGCTGCTCTGCTGCTCCAGCACTATGGTCCTAGAATAGCAGCAAGGGTTGCATGTAGCAGGAGTGCCCTGTCAACCACATAACATTGTTGTTGCATTCCTAAAGGCTGAAGATAGTTATTTTTAGCATGTCCCTCCTTGAATGGTGAGTTTCAGCATTCATAATAATATTTCTGAAGTGTTTTTCTCCATCCTTTTCTCTTCAATTTCATTTTCCTAACTTGTCCTCTTCTTACATACGATGACTTTAGTGACTTAAGACCTTATTGGAAAATATATGAACAGTGAGTAATATAATGTGACTGACACAAGTGGATCTATCTGTGATAAAGCAGAAAAAGGTAGAACCTTTTTATGAGCATTTACCACTGTAAACGCTGACAGCGCCTAAAGTTAGGCATGAAACACCATCCCGGGGAAATCCTTTTTAGGGCTTGCCCTTTGCAGGTTACCTTAATCTTTGAGATAGAAGCACGTTCCTTCATTGGTTACACGAATAAACCATTGGACTTGCTTCAGAGATAACAGCTAATTTAAAGGTGAGATTGAATCAGTTGTTGAAAATAGTCTATTTGGAGAAGCTTAAATAGCTTCACATATCTTAGTGTCTCACTGAATTGATTTCCACCCCCCTTCTCGCATGTTCATCTTGGGGGGAGAGGTAATAATTATTTTAGCAAAGATAGGACTGAAAACCCTTAAATTGCAAATGTCAGCTTGACATGCATCTTTTTTTTCTGTTGAAATTTCATTTCATGGTATGTTATTTTATCTTAACCTATGACAATAAAAGCCCTACAGAAATCAGTTTTCAGGGAATTGTTATAGAGGAGATAAAGTCCTCATTCAGAAACCAGCAGTAAAATCAGTGGCATACTTTAATGATTAGGAAAGGACTGGTCAACAGCAGTGAGTTTCTGGAAATGTAGAAAGGCCGGGTGCTTGCTTCCTGAGAATTGCCAGCAACAGCTGGAGTTGATGGATGGCGTTTTAGGGAAGAGTCTCTGGAACTCCTCATCATCAGCCTCAGCAATTCTCCTGTTCATCAATTGTTTTATTCGTTTATAGTGTTCAAGTAACTATTTAAAGTGAAAATCCTTTATACTCTACCGTTCTGACAAGCAGTTTGTCAGTTAAGATACAAGTTATGGCAGCAGTTGGAAACATTGACTTCATCTGTGTAAAAATGCCCTGAGGCTTTTGGTTTTGGTTTGGTTTGGTTTTTTTTCCCATCTACTGGGCACTGTGAAGTGCTGACTTTTTTATCCTTAGTATGTCTAGAAGTTTTAATAAAGCCTTTGGAGGTAGATGTGATTTCATTTGAATTTCCTCACATTTACTTAGCAATGATTAAACTAAAATTAAATGTGATTACTTTGTTTTCAGCGTGCCATGTGGATTTACATGTTTCACATTACAGGCAATGCTTAGAATAAATGTGTTGCATAGGTTCATATTACTCATGAGGTTCATGTGTTGTAAAAATAGAACCTGTTGATCATGTGCTTTACAAATCACGATAGGACTATTTCTTTTAAAAGCAGAGATTGTAAACATGCAGCTAAATTATGAGAATGTGTCATTCTTCATTTACTACATTTTTGTTCTAATTAGAGTAGAAGCTGCAACAATGTTAAAGCAAGGCAGTGAAAAGGAATCAGCCAGAATTTTAGGACAAGCAATAAACTGCATTCACAGCCACATGTTTTGCTTGACTAGCAAAATACAACATAGTGGATCCCAAATTAGAGTGTGCAGGCAGAGACATGCATCAAAGCTAGAAGATGTGGGAACTGTGTTAACCAATTATAGTCTATGTTTGTGTACATGGAGTTCAGCTTTTAACTTCACAGTGCTGTGGCAGCAATAGAAAGACATGAAAGCTTGTGCTGTGTGGATCCTTGGTGTTTTGGTTTCCTTTCAGTTAGAAAGCCAGTGGGCAGTTCAGTTGTCTTACTTGATGGACTGGGGATTCTGCAAGGTTGGGTCTTCCGGTTCTAGTTGCCTAGTAATGTCTGAAAATGCACTGAAGTGCTATAGAAGTTTCTGTCATGGCTTATGTTACCACCTTGAGGAGGTTGAAGTGTCCCTGAGACAACTTGAAAGACTGGGCAATGATTAGTCCACTTTTGCTGGATAGAGACTTACTCTGGTACATTCATCTGCAGGAAATCTGGTTTTAGTTCTGTTTGCTCTCTATACCAGCTCAGTCTTTGCTCCTTTCACACGTGATGGACCATGCAGCCCTGTTGAGCTGTTCATGGGTTTAGGGTCTTAAAAGGCCAAGAGCGTTTTCTGATTATTACAAAGGTGTTTATTATATAAATGCACCAGTCTCGAAGACAAGAGTTCTATGTGGTCTTACTAAAAGTTACAATACTTGAGGTCCCAGTGAGGTGCAGAAGCAACTTAACAGAGTCCCAGCCACGGGAAAAAACAGAATGACAAGGAATTCCAGCCCAGGGGGGAAGGCAGATTGACAAGGGGTTTCGGCCACAGGGGAAAGCAGGCTGGCAGGGGGGCCCAGCCACAGGGAAAGACGGGTTCCTGTACCCGAGCAGCATTGCCCGCAGCAGGGGCAGAAGCAGCAAAGGCTACTGCCTTAGCCACAGCAGCAGCAGCACCCTCCAGGCAGCAGCAGAAACAGTAGAAGCAGCCCCTCAAGTGATATAATACCTGACAAAGTCCTGGCAAGAGCTCCCTGGCAGCGATTCCTTGGCAGAGCCCCATTCTCTCTTGTTGTAGATGGCAGGAGGATGGACTGATCAATTGAACGATCAATAGAGTGATGCCATTGCCCCCGAAACAGGATTTTTATCCATAAACAATAAATGCATATTCATATCCTTATCTATAGGTTGTCCAATTAACTAAGAACATAATTCTAAAACATTCTCTCTACACCAATCTAAACCTAATTTTGAAAGTACGTAAAACTACAAAAAACTACAAAAATTGGTATCAGTCCTTACACAAAAACTTACGCATGTAGTATATCTATTAATGTAAAAAGCTCTATCATGTAGCATATCTATTAACATAAAAGGTTCTATCTCATTCATGTAAAAGTTGTACCTGCTCTATCTAGTACTGTGAGTGATGTTTTTGTTATGTCTAAAACTAAGTTACCAGGCCTTAGGGCTCTGGGCTCTGTGCTAACTAACTGTTTCTTAAAGGCACTAAAGTTTCTGAAGTCTGCTTGCTTAAAACTAGAGTCTAAACTTCTGCTTCGTATTTATGTGGCTTAATATATTTTAATTTCTCTAAAGGCTTTAATTCAACCCCTGCATCTTTCTCTCCCCCTGGGGAACCCAGGGTGGCATGCACTCCAACACAGCCCTTGTGCTTTCACAGTCTTCCCTTGCAGAGAACTGTATTCTTTTTGTAGCATTTTCTTGAACCCTCTACTGTGTAGAATTGATGGGTAAGATACCTAAAGGTGATACCATCATACCCTTTGTACTGTCTCATTTTGGTACGTTTTCTGGAGCTGCTGAACAGCCAAGCAGGTGGTGCCCATTACTGAACCTGACCTGGAAAATAGGTGCAAGTTGCTCAGAAGGTTTTAGCCATCAGACACTATAGAAATTATCACCTCTGATTCTTGTTAACAGCACTTGTAGAGAGTCACAGCACTAAGCATTTTGTATTTCTTTTTCTGTTGTCTTAGGTTTTCTACCCTAGCAAAGATGGCACTAAGATCCCAATGTTTATTATTCACAAGAAAGGAATTAAATTGGATGGTTCTCATCCTGCCTTCTTGTATGGATATGGAGGCTTCAACATATCAATTACACCGAGCTACAGGTAAGCAGGATGATTCATACCTTTTTCTGAAGTATCTGGTATTAACAGCTGTCACAGACTGTGTGCAGAGTAGACCATGAATCTGACAGGATCATTTCAGGTTCCTAGGAAGCAAGATGGGGGCCCACAAGGGCATCATTTGTCTGCTTTGTTAGTTCTGAATTCGAGGGTTTTACCCAGGCTCACAGAAGAAATTAGAGCAGAGCAGAGAAGTGCTCTGTTCTCCTGAGGTTTACAACAGTCACCCTGCACTTAGGATTATACCTTAACCTCTTCTTGCTCTGTCGGTGGATTCAACAGAAAAACATGGACATACATATTAAGGAAATATTTGAGCCCTTTGCTGAACTAATAACATAGTGAATTTTCTTTTTTCCAAGTAAAATGGTTACCTTTGTCTAAATATTATAGAAAATCAAATGTTTGGTTAAATTAATATAAGTAATTTAAATTTGACTGTATTTTCATATTATACTTTTGAGATTATATTGGAAACAAAATCCTTCTGTCCCCCGTATGATCCAGAAAGAGAATTGTGTCTTGAGATGCAAATGATTCTGTCTTCACAAATGCAAAGCAACACATTGTAAACCAAAAATGCAGTGTTCAGAACAGGCTTTGTTGCTCTCAAAAGCCATAAGCTTTATTGCATAGATGATCTCTTTAAAGAAAAGGCTTATTTCTTAAGCAAGGCAGTTTGAATAGACTTTCCAAGAGGCAGTGCTTGAATACTGAAGAAATGCTCCTAGGTGAGGCAGAGGAAAACAGAAATGGAAAAGGCTAAATAGAGAGCAGTTTTTCAGGAAACAGAAGAGCAGCTCACCACAGAAAAATAATCTATTATGAAACAATCCTATTAAGTTTAGGTGCTACCAGTCTTGCATTAGAGTTAGCACATTTCAAGAAATCCTCGGTAGTGCTTGCCTTTCTTATTTGCTGTGATTTTAGTTCTGAATTGCATTTACAGTTTCTTTTCCTTTTTAGGAAATACCTTAACAACGGACCTCCCATCTTGTGCTCTGTGATTATTTGCAAGCTTTTTATCTGCCTCATAAAGCTACACTTTTAATTTCCTAGGGTTCTTGAAAGACATAGTTATATAACTAGCATAGTTTTAAAATTCTTTATTACTTAGGTTCAACCACTGATTTATTACAGTTTATTGTAGATGCTGAAAACTGTGATAAAACTTACCATGTTTTCATTTTTAAAGAATGTAAAATAAATATTACATATCTATTGATTTAAGGTAAATTTCACATACTGCAGAGCTGACATGAGCTGGTTGCTGGCAAGAGGAGAAGTTGTTTCACAGTGCCTACTTCCACCTCTGATCCTTTGGCCCTGGTGCTTGCTGGAACCTCTGCTAAGCTGATTTACTTCACAAGAATGACAGAAAACTATCCCAGCAAAATGGAGTGGGTGGTTTTCTGCCATTTTGGCAAGCTAAAAATTGATTCTGGTAGGAGTCCAGCAAACAGCAGCAAGAGGGTGCAGCTGACATTTAGAAGAGAGGAAGATGGGAGGTAGGAGCAGTGACCCATATTTTCCTGAACCCTATGAAACCTTCATTATACAATTCATAAATTAAGAATATGAATCTGTAACAGTTCCTTAAAAGTAAATGCACAGAGAACTATCAGTGACCTCCAGATCAAAATATATTATCCCACTGACAATGTAAATAAAACATGATTGGCCACACCTCCCTCCTTACTCTCTCCCTCTAATATCAAGATATGATTTCTCAGCTTTCTCTTTCTAAAAGAAAAAAAAGAAACACCAAAGCCTTCAAATACATGTTTATGACTAATAACTTGAGAATTGAGTACTTGGTGAGGGAATGTGTTCCAAGAGTAGGCAGGCAAAATCAGAGAAATTGTTAGAGAGAAATAATTCCAGAAAAGCAAGATGTCCAGTTCACCCTTCACCTGGCAGATTCCACTAATGTTTTACTCCATCCCTATTGCTATATACTGCTATACTCCAAAAGGAGTTCCCAAGTCTAAGTGCTGTTCCATCCACAGCACAACACCACGATTTGGTCTTCTTTTTTTTCTTTTTTCTTTTTTTTAATTTTTTTTAATTTTATTTTTCTCCTTTCTTTTGATGACCACAGGCATGAGTGCTAGAAAGCAGCCACAGGATGGCTAAGGCTGAGGCTTGCCACATCACTCACCCCGATCCTGAGCTGAGATGTAGCCATGGAAATGTAACCAAGTACTAGCCAGCTTACCTTTAAAAAAAACAAACAAAAAATTCCTGGCTAAATACTCCTGGGCTTTTTATTTAAACTTAAGGCTCTTAAAACTGCACAAAGCACTCCATCTTCTCCTTTCCAGTGGTTCAATTCTGTCCTGTATGTCTTCCAGCCTGTACAGTATTTTCTTACTGGTATTTCACACCCAGCTCTCTGGTTTGGGGAGCTTATTTCTGCTTAATTCACAAACTGGTGTTCCTTTTCGCATCACAAATGAAAAAAAAATCTTTTTTGCTGAAAGCAATAGAAACAAACCAGCGGGTTACAGGATCCGGAAATAACTGTAAAAATGATAGGCCAAAGTCATTAAGTCAGTTACAGTAGTGGTTTATTTTTGAATGCAAGCATGCATCTTTCATATGCTTCTTTGGACTGGAGAGCTGCATTTGGTGGCATTTTGAGATGGTGCTTGCTAGAGCACTGTCATTAATTATACAGCCCACATAGCAAGTGAAGGCTGGTGGAACTGATACCAGTGGCTTGGCAGAGCTTCTGGGGAAATGCCATCACAAACCCACCACTAATACCTCAGATTTGGCTAACTACGCTGTAGGAACCAACATGTTTCCCTTCACTGTTGTGTGTGTGCCTGCGTGGGTACAGGAGAAGCAATTTCTAACTCATCCTGAATACAGCTGGTTGTGCAGCAGACTGTGAAATTACATTTCACTGCCAGGTTCTTCCCAGCCTTTAAGCAGAGAGGTGGTGCAGGGTAGAGAGATTGTGAGCCTGGAGAAAGGTCAGGCAACGGAGCAGCCCTCAGTGCAGAGTGGAGGATTACTCCTTTTGCTTATTCTGCTACCGCCCTCTTCAACTCCACAAAAGCTGAAAAAGCAACGAAGTCCAGTGGCTCAGGACTTCTTCCCCATAAACTGTGCGCTAAGCCTGCATTTTTTTCTGTCAACCCCGTTACCTGACAGCAGATCAGTAATTCTGGGAAAGTATTCTTGCTCTGTGAATCACAGCTCCTCACATTGTTCTCTACTGTAAAAAGCAATACCTGATTTATTATTTTTTGTTTTATGCTCCTTAAGAGTGATTAGAGGGTCTGGAAGGAGCTCTCCAAGGCAGGAGCTATCTTCTGATCCCTCCATGGACTCCATCCTGACCCTGTTGCCCTTTCCTTTACCCTGCTTACAGGAGAGAAGGAAGAATAGGGATAATGAGAAAAGGCTACATAGACTGTTGGGAAGAGCAGGGAGCCAGACTTTGCATTGCACAATGAGACATTTCATAGCCATGCAGATTGACTGGGCAGTTTGCTGTGACTCAGATACCAAGCTGACTTGAAGTCAAATCTGGAAGCAAGAATCCACCTGGAAAAACACAGGAGGCAGTAATAGGGTTGTGTGTGAAACTTGAGCTTTGTGCTGTCTGAATACTTGGAATTTTCACTCTTTTTTAAAAGGTAATAAGTTTGGATTCTATAGTTATAAAACCTGGTTCCTTGAACTTAAAAGTAAAGTTAGAGAGAAAAACTTTGAGAAAGTTTGTTACAAGCTTGAACCTCCAAGTAAGTATAGGTCAAGTTAGGGTCCTGACTCACCATGATCCTGTAGACAGGCACAGTTTCTTTCAGCAGTGGAAGAGGATGGACTCTGTTGTGGAATATTTTATTTTTTTAAGTATTCTCAGGCAATATGTTTGGGAAGCAAGCTCTTACATTACCTGTAATTCTTACTTGCTACTTCTGATTGATTATTAGGGAATCAAGTAACTTTGGACCAAGAGGTCCAAAGTTTGAGAAAGACAGGGAAAGGAAGTGCAGAATATTTTAGAGGTTTTGTGACTCTGCATACCAAAAATTAAGAAGCCACAGTCTCATGAGGCAGCCTACTGTCAGGTTACTCCACATTAGCTATGTAGCAACCTGTTGAAAATAAGTGTCCTGGAGTTTGACAGAGTCATGCTCTCTGACCTTCACACAGTGTGCTTACAGAATATCAATCTTGCATTTGATCAGCATGTCACAGCAATCTAAGGAAAATACAATTCACAGTGATGGTCTTAAGAATTGATTTTACAGAAGCTGAGGTAATTCATGCCTCCTGAGCCATCTGATTGGCCAGATAACCAGCCTAGAAGGAAGGTTTTCTCCTTCGCTGGTTATGAAAATACAGAAATCTCTTACCAGTTATCTTTGTGCTTTTATTGTCGTTTCCTTACTCCTTGATATATACTGCCAAGAACATGTGCCAGTACATAGGTAATTGCTTTGGGAGGTGTGAAAACATCACCTCTTGTGATACTACATCCACATGAGACACACTATGGGACTACCATTTTTCAAGGCATTTCTGATAAGCAGTAGTGGGACTTAAAGGGAAAAAGATCCAATCCTTGCCCTTGTAGTTAAAAAAAATACTTTCTGCAGGCAGTGGTTTCTGGATGAGCAAAGAATTCAAATAAATAGAAAATTTAAACATACTGGAGAGGGGAAAAAATAAGACTTGTTGAGGTTAAACTTTAATATTTTACTTGTCTCCTTAGCATATATGTGGTTGGCCTTCTGCAGCTTCTGCTATGTTAAGCTATTGCCTCAACAGATCAATAATTAACATTTGTTTAATTTTAAATATAATTTGAATTACTTCAGTCCATTTGAAAAAAGAAGATAGTAATGTCTTTGATACTTTCGCAATTTGGCTTTTCAAAAAAAAATATACTACTTTCGCTTTCAGACAGGTTCAGAAGATAGTAGAGAAGGCAGAACTTGTAATTTTATTTTGTATTTATTTATTTTATTTTATTTGTTTTGTATTTAGCAATGTGAGAGGAAAATGAATAAGACTGGGATTGGCCAGCTCCTGACTTGACTTCTGACCAGGGCACAAAAGAATAGTAGATTCAGAATTTTTCTTTGCAAACACAGTATTACAAAGGACTAAAGGAAGTATATTAAGCAGAAGTTAGGTTGAAAATGCCTGCTCATAAACAAAGATCAAGTGCTGATCTTAAGTCTTAATTATTTTATTTCTTCCTTTGGGCTAAATCTTCCTTTCCTCTCTGAAGAACTGGAGGTCCCATGAAAAAAGAACAACTCAGAAAGCTACAGAGGTCCAGTGGTACTGCATAACTCTAGTGTGCAGACTAATGACTTTGAAGATAATATTTGTAAATGGTGACACATTCTGAGTGGTCATCTGTTCGGCCAAACCACCGGCCACTCTCCTCTGAGGAGCAGAACTAAGGAAGGACGAGCAGACTAGCACTGGTTCCTTCCTCTCCTAAAGCTGCTAGGAGTTTCATTTCCATGGATAACCATTGAAAAAAGCCTAACTACTCAGGTTCACCATCAAGGGGGACTTAAGTCACAGTTTCATGATTGATTTTGGGAGAGATCTTTCCCTCAAAGTATTTTTGCAGAAGTGGTAGGTGTATAAAAGTTGGAAAATAAATATAATCCTCTTACCTGTTTGCTTTTTCAGCGTGTCAAGACTTATTTTTGTGCGACACCTGGGAGGTGTTCTAGCAGTGGCAAACATCAGGGGCGGGGGCGAGTATGGAGAGACCTGGCACAAAGGTAAGTCACTCAAAGCACGGGAACAGAACTGCCAGCTTAGCAATGAAAATTGCAACATCTTCTTTTCACTCTCTCTTCCATGCTCACATCTCCTTTTGCATTTTATTTATTCTGCAAAAAAGTAGATCTTTTTCCTTACTTACACATTACATCTGTACATTGTCTAGTGTTAATCTGATGGTTTTCATTATATTATTTTCATTTTTGCAGCCTACTTAAAAACAGTTTTGTACAAAGACAGTATCTTCCAAGAAAATCATTGTGGCTTTTAAGCAGGATCAGGTTCCCTGTACTTAAACACTGGAAAATGCAGCTATTTACCTTGAACTGATCTTACAAAAAATCTCTTTGTATTGCAAAAGATCTGGCTTGCTTTCGCATACCTTTTTCAATATTGCAGGTCCCCAATTCTGAATCCCCAAGACAACACCACCGACTATTTAGGCTCTCTTAGTATCACACATGCACAAAAAAAAAATTTGCAGAACTTTACAGAAGGTGTGAACTCTTGAGTTCAGAGTATAACTCTTCTATACTGTTTTTGCATATTTTATGAATAGACTTTTTTTTTTAATATTTGATGAATGTGACTAGAAAAATGTTTTCACCAGAAGGGTTGTCAAGCCCTGGAACACGATGCCCAGGGAAGTGGTTGAGTCACCATCCCTGGAGGTATTTAGAAGACGCATAGGTGTGTCTTAGGGACATGGCGCTGAGTTAACAGTTGAACTTGATAATCTTAAAGGTCTTTTCCAACCTAAATGGTTCTGTGATTCTATGATTCAAGTTCATATGAAAACTGTCAGCTGCAAAGTGCATTCACATCATCCCCTCCATACTCTTGCGGGAACCAACTTGTAGGCAGCCATTTGACCTTTTCCACAGGGAAACTCAGTCAAACACTGAAAAGCTCTGTCAATCTCTTTTCCCCTTTTCTTAACACTTCTGATGTACTTCTGTCCATGTTTTTCCCATCAAGTCCTTGTCTTAATAATTGTCTTTGTAGGCTTGCCTTATTGTGGACAGCTGTCCACATTCCTCCACCAGGGGAAAAAGCTTGAAAACGTCCTTCTTATCTCAGGAACATAGCCATCTTTGTTTAATGGTGATGCTTTACTTGTATTCCAAGAATCTGGTGCATAAGTTGCTAGGAATATTGTCAGCAAGGCAAATGTACCAAAACAGCGGTGCTTATGATCTAGCAATTTGCCATGGCAGTAATCCATATCTTTTTTTCAGACAAAATGGTATTTCCAGATCATTGCATCTTGATTTTACTGTTTCATCTGTGGTAACTATTTGTCTGGGTCATTTCCTCACAATTGAGTTAATTATGTAATAGTTTCATAAATAGAAGCTGTATGTGCTTGCAGATACAGGATATTATTGCTAAAGATGTAGTATCCTTCATTAATTTTAATTTGCAGATTGATTTGTAGTAGATTGTAATAAAATTTATTGTAATATGGTAATGCCTCTTTGATCCACCTATTTCCTGCTTGATTTTGACCCGTCTTTTATTGCAGTTTAAAATAAAATATATGTCTGTTGTTTTGTAATTCCAGAAGCAATTAGAGAAGTTTTTTTTGCTTAGCTTTAATTTAATTTAATCCTATTCAAACGGCATTCTGACCTTACACCAGCCTGGTGTTTTGAGCAAAGAGTAAGATTTACTTCTCCTTTATTGCCACATACTTGAACTCTTTCTTGTCCCAGTATGTCTCTCTTCAATGGTCTTGTTAATACAAGAAATGTATTTGTTAAAAGAAAAAGAAAAAAAATTACAAATGTACTGGTTTCAATTCTACAAGATCTTTATGACTAAATGTCAGACTTACCTGTGACGTAGAAACAAAGCAACCATTGTAAACTGGTTGTCTAGAATCACTTGATGAAAATGGAGATAATGAGACACCTCCAGACTGTAGCTCATTTCACTTAATTTAGGGTAAAATTAATTGTTCTGGAGGTTTATTGACCATAGGGGTAACCTTAGGCAATCAGCTTGGAATAAACATCCAGCTTTTAAAGAAAGTGGAAGAAACTGGGACTTCTATTTGTGCATCCTTTAAGCCCTTCTTGCCTGGCTGGGCCACTGCCTTTGTTACCGGAATTCCTAGTTCCCATTCCTTAATAGCATTTAATTGCCTGAGATTACCATGGTCTGTAGGTAGGATTACCTTTGAGGAGGATCTAGTTTTAGTCTCTTGCCAAAAAGGCAAGATTGTGACGACTGTGAGTTCTCTAAGCTGATAGTTTTCTACTATGATTATTGAAAGATTGTAGGGAAAACCACCCTTCTCCTTCCCTATCCTACCCTGCAAATTTTTTTTTTTCAGACCTGGAAGTCTTAATAGTGATGTCATCTGAACCAACATTTTCTGTCATTATTTGTTCCTTTATACATCTGCTGACATTTGGAATTTCATTCAACATGATGGCAGTATCTTAAGCATTTCCATATTAAAAGTTAATTAATAAAATTTCAAAGCAAGATGCTACTCTGAAGTCCCTTTTTGACCATAGCTTTATATAATCTGGTTTGAAAACAACTAATAGAAAAAAAAGTAAATTACCAGCCACATATTATATATCCAGGAAATTAGAAGTGCTTATTTTATATATTGTTTTATAAGCTGAATCTTTATTGCCTTAAGAAAAAGTCACTGCGTTTAATGATGTTAAAGTCCCATTAGCTCAACACTCAAGTGGGTTGTAGGTGGTCGTTTCGTATATATTCTGCTGTGCAAAGCTTTTGGCTCTCCTTTCACTGGTTAGGAACATTACCTGGCACTCACTCCACAGTATAGGTATGTATTATTCAGAGTTTCTGAAAGCATCAGAGGTTTTGACAGAACCATCTTATAGCCTCTCTGTGTTGACAGGATCTTTCATTTCTGCTGTTTTTCTGAGCTGCATTAATTATTAAAATGTTCATGAAACTGGAATTGTTCCCAGGTATTTTTGCACACGTTTTTCTGAAGAGATGGTATCAAAAGGATTTTATGGTATTAACTGATTTGTTTTGTTTCCGTGCTAGGTGGTATCTTGGCCAACAAACAAAATTGCTTTGATGACTTTCAGTGTGCTGCCAAATACCTCATCAAGAAAGGCTACACATCCCCAAAGAAGCTGACTATTAATGGAGGCTCAAATGGGGGCCTCTTAGTTGGTAAGAACCGCTTTGTCTGTTTCCCAGATTTGATGTTGGGCTTATTAAAGTAACCAGACAAAAACTGATGAGATCTGCCTGTCAAAAGTTGCCAGAATGTCAGTGCATGAATGTATACCAGGTGTTAAATATGTACAGTAGTACTTCATTTGCTGTTTGCATAGGATATTGAAATTCTGCAGTCTCTGGCAAAGGCTGACTGTTAAGAGCCACACCATCTTGTATGGTAAGAGCTAACCCTGTGGTAGAATCACACAGAAAGTAAGAATAGTTTAAAAAACATGGAGATTTTTAAATTTTTCTTTCTTCAGGTTAACCATTGCAAAATAACTATTGAACTATTAATTTATGTAGCATTGGAAACCTGAGTGTGGTCTGTTAAAAATGCATCTTGTTCACTTAAAATCCACTGCTGTGTTCTTAAATTCAAGGAAATAAATAGCCTCCTCTTTAACAGACGTCTTGTCACAGAAAGATCTTGTGTTCTGAGCAGCCTAAGAGCTACAAAATAAATTTCTGATAAGATCCCTATCTGAAAGTATCTGAAAGTAACAGAAGAAAAAAGGTGATTATTGATGCAATTTTGAAAGGAAAAGGAGACACAAAGTAATAGTATCAGGGTCTGTTTGCCTTTTTTAAGCAGCATGAAAGGTGACAGCATGACAGATTTGAGATCCTTGTGGGGTAAAAAGGCACCTCAAGTTCATAAACCACAGAGTTATAGAAAACCAGCAGTTTTAATAGGCCCACTCTGCTTGCTCTTCTTTTTGTATTTATCTGCTGCTGTATATTGACTCTATTGATTTTATTCTATTTTCCAGTGAATTAGCATCTAGCATAAGAAACGGGATTTGGAATTATACAGATCTTTGGTCTAAGCCATCTTGGCTAGACCTGCATTATTATTTTTAGAACACAATTGTTTTAAAGTTCAAGTAACAAGTACTTTTAAAGTTGTATTTTGGTTTTTGCTTTTATGCTTCTCAATAACAAGTGGCAGAAGGTGTCTGTGTATTGAAAATAGAAATGGGTGAATATGATAAAGGATTAAAGAGTTTGTACTCCACTTGGGAATGCAAGCATTGCACAAGTCACTTTTCTGTGAGCCTAAATATAAAGTTGGAAATGCAGTTATACTTTGAATATATTATATAGCTTCTGAAAATACTGATTTATCATTATGTGGTCTTCAGCTTCAGTCAGAATGACGTTCATCCTACCCAGCTTCAGTCATAAAACCCCCTGGTTTACTGGCTGAACTATTCAACTGGTCTCATTGTGTCAATAAGGGGAAGCAAGTGACAACTGCAGGAAATACATCATTCTGGTAGGAGACAGGTGTTAGGAATCTAGACCTCCCTGCTCTAAAAAAATCTTGTTAGAATTCTTCCCTTGAAATTACACCTACTTGACTGTAGATTTCAGTCAAGCAGGATTTCCATGCTCTTGATGAGCCACATAGGGATTTCCCTTGACTGAGTAGAATTAGGTGAATTCATAAAATTCTTGTAAGGTCTTTTTTAGCAAAGCAAGAATAAATTTTGCAATAGTTGTTGGTGCAACATCAAAGACCATAACTCATCCTGTAGGTTCAAGGACCAGATTTCTTCATTCTTACTCATTGAAGAAAAAGCTGACAAGGAAGAGTATTGTCACTCTTCCAAAATACTGTTTCCTTTCAGTCAGACTAACAGGAGGTGACTCTGAGGACTGCAGAGCCCTGGGCTCATCTTGCCTCATTCAACCACAAAACAAGACTTCCTTGTCCTGCAGTGTGATCCCCAAGCTGAGCAGAGTAGCACAGCTGTGAGCTGAAAACCTGCCTGCAAATGCAGTGTTTGGCCTCTCATGTTTGCCTAGACAAAACTAGATTGGACGTTTTGAAGGGTTATTTTTGTACTGAATTTTAAAGCTCAAAGTTATGTATAGAGGGATAAAATTCACAGATAAATTGTTGTCCTAGATTACACTTTATTAATGCATATAATTAAGTATTATGGGTAATTAAAAAGGTGTAGTGTGCATGGATGAATGTCTCCCTAGGTGATTTCTTACTGAAGTAACTACTTAAGGAACAAGCAAGGAGCAATTTCTTCCAAAATCCTGAGCAACAGACAGTGCTTCAACAGACATTCTGAAATAAAGAGTATTAAAATAAAGTATTATGTAGTTATTTTGGCTTTTGTTCCTACCACGATACAATTTATGTTCATTAAAGAAAATAGCTTGAAGCGGAGGGATCTGATCAAAAGCTTCCGTTAAAATCTGAAAATCTTTTACGTAGCATCTCTTTAAGGCTGTATATATACCTTATGGAAATTACTCAAAAATAAGGAAGAGTTAGCATACTTATATATCAGAGATGACCAAAAGTAAAATTTCATTTTTCAGAAAGTAAAAACCATGTTTAAATGAAGAAAACAGTGTAAACTCTTGGCAGGGACAGACAGACCACAGGAGACTGATGAGCAAATTGCTTCCAATGTTTAGATTAGCAATGACATTTTTTTATGCACATCATAGGCAGGAAGTTGGCCAGACAATCTCTGGGACTTGCAGGTTAGTGAGATATAAAAGGAGCATTAAAGAAAAACAATAATGGCAAAGCAGAACAACTAAATGGTGTGTTTGTATTGATGTTCTCTCCTGAGGAGTGAGGGGGTTCCCTGCACCAGTCTGTCCTCATGGGGAATATTCTGGGGAGCTGACTCCAGCTGAAGCATCAGCAAGAAAGGTTTTGGAATGAATCAATCCAATGAAAAGTAGCATGTTGCCAGGGCCAGATGGTGCACATGCAGGATCCTAAGTGAACTCTGATATGAAATTGCAGGCTACTAAGCCTGAATATCTGAGGAACAGAAGGGGGCAAGTGTAATGCCAAGTTTTAAATGGTTCATGGTGATCCACAAGATGCAGATGAGTAAATCTGACTTCTCTAATGGGGAAGCTAATTGAAACCAATAAATAATAGCTGACATAAAAGAAAGAATTCTGCAGGCTGAAGTTGCAGCTTTCAAATGTATTAGAGCTATCTGAAGGAGTCAGGCTGCATATGGGGCTTGTAAGAGTGGACTAGGTGAGGAGCTATTCTTGCATTTTCAAAAGCTTCCTCACATAAGGCTGTGAAAGAAAGTCCTTGCTGAGCTGGAAGCAAAGTCATGTTATAGCAATATCATGGTTAGCAGGAGGCAAAGAGTGGCAATAATCAATCCATTTTCACAATGGGCAAAAATAAGAAGATAAGAAGAGTTTGGGAAAGATAATACTTACATGTGGATGCACAGTGAATAGTTATGAATTAATTAAGGGATTCTGGGATCCATTGTAGTAGTTATGTGAAAATTTCAGTGCTCTTATTTCTTAAAATTAAAAAAAAAAAAAAAAGGCAGGGGAATTTGTAAAATCACCAGAGAAAAGGTTTAAATCAAGAAACAGAAATTGGAATTGAGGAGCTTGCTGCTACAGGATATGATGAACGCTGGATGAATAAACATTAAGAGAGGAAACAGTTGTATTTACAGGGGATGTGTGTTTTGATGGCTCTCTTATAGGATGACTGGAGATAACTCCAACTCAGAGAAAACTGAAATAAATAGTTCATCAGATAATAATTTAAAGGAAAGATCTCACAGATGCCACTCTTACACATTGAACACTGAGCTTGATGTCTAAAAACAGCTGCAGTTGTTTTTAAAATATATGAGGCAAGCATTATTCTTAAAGAAATTGTTCCTTCCAGTTGTAGGAAGATAAAAATAGTAAAACAGGAAAACACAGCAGCAATTCACTTTTTTAATTTGAGGTTATTCCACTTATTGTGTAACAGTCTGCTTTTATCAAAACTCTCTTATTATGGGTTTACATAGTAATTATGGAAGATAACTTCCATCCATAAATGGAGGGCTTTTGATCCTTAATGCCCTTTTCTTTCTTCAGACTAGTATTAAAAGTTTAAACAGTGAATGGTTGAGGTACCTTCATTTCAGTAGTTCAAAATCTCACATGCTTTAAAAGTTCATTCCTCCTTCAGTCCCAATTTGGTGGTTTGAAAGGCAGTGTTCGTAGAACGACGTTTGGTGTCTGAAGAGCACGGAAATGGCTGTTAAGTTCTTTTGAACATACCATCTTTCAGAGTTATGTTTTTTATCCATTTGTGCATTTACTTACAGTTTTGCTTGAAAGTCTATTTGACTTCATATTCACTGACAGACTACTCCAGTACAATGTGGTAGTGAACCTTTTAATGTTAAACTTAATTCTTTAAGATCTGAATACTAACGGAATTGTTTTCCTGCTGAAGCTGCCTGTGCTAATCAGCGCCCTGACCTGTTTGGTTGTGTTATTGCCCAAGTGGGAGTGATGGACATGCTCAAATTCCACAAGTACACCATCGGCCATGCTTGGACCACTGACTATGGTTGCTCTGACAGTAAAGAGCAGTTTGAATGGCTGCACAAGTAAGTGCCTTAAAATACTTTCTGTGGTTGTTAAAACACATAGTCTGCTCAACAGTTTCCAGTTGTCATGATCAATATCTATTCTAATGATAACTTCATCCTTTCCCACACTGAATTTGGGGAGTTCAGCATTTCCTTACAAGTCAGTTTTGAACCAGAGACTATATTCAAAGTCCTGTTGAATCAAGTGGTCCTATTTTCAAAGACCTTGTTCTCCTAACAGCTTTTAACAGTTCATATGGTTTTCTTCTGAATAATGACTCTTTCAGGCTATTACAACAGAATATTCTCAAGTGGACCACTACATAAACTGTATTTTTTACCATGAGGGAGAGACAGTCACCATTGTGAATTGTATTATACAATGTGGGTGGGATTTATTTGTAGGAATTGAATGGCACTAGACCATAATAGGATCTTAACTAATTTTTTAGCTTCTGTTGAGAGTCTTAATTTCCCTGTTTCCAGCAGGATGGATCCTGCTATGGACTTGGCAGGTTTTGCTGCAGTTTCCCTGCTGGCTACTTCTGATATTTTGGACATTCCTGTGGGATGTACACATACATCTCCCTGGAAAATAAAGGAATATACTTGCTTCACATTTCAGAGCCAGAGATCTGGGGCCACGACTGCGTGTCAGTTGCCATTAGTGAAATTCTGATTAATGTAACTGAGAGCTGTTCTATTCTGAGTGCTAATGAATGCAGCTGTGATGGTTTCAGTAGGAAAGGACCTTCTTGTTGGGTCTTGAGGAAGAAGATATGGAAATGTTTGTGTGTTTTTCTCAGGTACTCTCCACTTCACAATGTCAAACTACCAGAAGAAGATGGCATCCAGTATCCCTCCACGCTGCTTCTCACAGCAGACCACGATGACCGTGTGGTCCCTCTGCATTCTCTGAAGTTCATTGCTACCCTGCAGTACACTGTGGGCCGAAGCAGTAAACAAACCAATCCACTTCTCATCCATGTTGACACCAAGGCTGGGCATGGAGCAGGAAAGCCAACTGCTAAAGTTATAGAAGAAGTGTCAGATATGTTTGCTTTTATAGCACAATGTCTAAATCTTGAGTGGATTGAATAGGCAAAATGCTTATTACTGTCTCCTTTAGAAAACAAGGGCTTTAACACTTAAGAACAGCCACACTACTACTTGGTGTAGTACTTACATTTAAGAACTGCGGTTTAATATTTTATTGATCTGACCTGCTAGGGAGTTTTGATCTTCTGTGCTTCCCTCTTTTTGGCATTTCTTATTTTTTTCTACTGCATTCCAAATTCTGTTTTGAAAAGCATGTTCAAAAAAAATAGCTGAGCTACTCTCAGTACTGTTGTGAAAATTTAGATTTCAAAATTAGTGCTAGTTGAGCTTACTTCCTGTAAACAGTTTTAATGTATTTCACCTAGAAACATATCCAGATCATTTGTAATTAAATGTAAGTACTGTTCACGTACAAGAACTCTGAGCATATTTTATTTACACAGTAATTTATTTAAGAATGTAAATTGAAGATGTTCAGTGATAACCATGAAAAAATGAAGAGACAGTAATCCAGTTATGTCAAATATTGTTAAAAAGCTTATATTACATTCTGTTCATAAACATGTTACAGTCTGTAATAGTGATGTTGCTAAATTGTTCTTTCTTTCCAAAGAGACTTCAAAATGTCACCAGTTTTCTCTTTGGCTGTTTATTTCCACATAGAAGAGAAAACTGGAGGCTGAAAAACTTGAAGAAATCTTAAATTCTCACTGTAATCTCAGTCAAACTATACAGATACTCTACAACAACCCATGTGAAATTATTTCTTTGACTGTTTCTGAAGAGTAGACCAGGCACTGATTTAAATAAATGAACAAAATATCAACTAACACACAAAAAAAAACCCCACCCCAACCCAAAGCCACAGCTTTGTCCAGATTATTCAGGTTGATGTTTTTTCTGATGCTTCTGACAGGACATTCTCTAATAAGGCAAAATCGAATATGCATATATAACCTAGTTTTGGCTTCAAAACAGCAAGAGCTCATAGTCAGACTCCCCTATGATTTGACACAGACACATTATTTGAACTACCATTTTTCCTATCTTTATAGCTGTAGAGCTATAAAGTAGATGTGTTTGCCTACTGTTTAATCTCTGATGCACTGCAGCAATTAGAGTTTGATTTTGCAGAGAAAAAAAAGTATTCTATCAACTGTTATTAGTCTTGTTGCCCTTCCAGAAAACATCACTGTTTCTCATTTTTGGATGTTCTGATACAATCTTCCAGAATCATGCTTGTCATTACATTCATACTTAGACCCTAAGGACTATATTTTAACTCTGGGCTCAGGAGTTTTATCTATAAACAAACAATGTCTTGGTGCAGGAAGAGGAGGGAATGGTATTTAAAAGAGAGGGCGATGCTCTAAAGAGCAGCAAAAATAAAAATAAATTTGTACCAGGGTCACTCTGTGTTTCCCTCATGATCTGGGCTTCTTTTGATTCCCTCTGGAGTCCAGGAAAGATCATCCTCT
Source organism: Donacobius atricapilla (assembly GCA_013397315.1). Classification (NCBI taxonomy): domain Eukaryota; kingdom Metazoa; phylum Chordata; class Aves; order Passeriformes; family Mimidae; genus Donacobius; species Donacobius atricapilla. The sequence goes on along the minus strand of WBMY01011897.1, from coordinate 975,762 downwards.
CCAGGCCCTTATTATGTGTGGCTAATTTGACTTCAAGAGAAAATAAAAAATGATTTCTGCTTTCATATGAAATACCACACCTAAAACCTCTATGTGATCTGGGGTTTATTTGGGATCCACAGCCATTACAGTTGTTTACAAGATACTCTGTAGACTCCTGCACTCTGATCATAGCATTCAATTAAACAATCAGAATAGGGAGTTGAGGGAGGGTTGATTTTTTTTTTCCCCTTCCAGGCTGTGAAAACAGGGTGCAGGTTCCGCACACCCCTTTTCCCAGAGGTATATGAACTGCTTTCTTTGATCATCTAGAAATTTTCAACATCTTCCCCAAATGGCAGAAACAAAGCACATAAAGCTGTGCCACCTCCATTTGTAGTATTCATAGTTGTGGCATGTAGCCTTCTATGGAATTTATAGTTGCTGTCAAGAGGGCAGAGCTTCACCTCTGATAAAGAGCTTTGCAGGATAGGGTGTGTAGAAACATGGTCCTCAGACATTCGGGAAATAGAGCTGAACTGTGTCAGTGCATTGAATTCCACTGGGTACTTGGGTACAGCCACCTCAGTCATCTCTAGGTCTGTTCCTAAAAATGCTTTTCCTTGTCCTCCAATAGCTCAAGTACAAAACTTATGGCACAGGTTAAAATTAACTCCTTTTCCTTCTGAAGCCTTCTGTTGAAGCTGAGTTCCCTGAATAACTCAGTGTCATGACAGATGACCCATAATCTGGGGACTTTGGAAACAAACATTTCTCTGAGTGGCAGTAGTACTGAAGGTGGAGCTGCTTGCTGGAGACACCACTCACAAAGTAAGTGTTCCAGAGTATCCCTTGTGGAATGCTGGTGTCAGTATTGGGAAGGCATTGTGTTTCTGTAACAGGGTCATCATGTCGACATTTATTTGATCTTAATCAGCTGTGCCAAGTTCAAGATTCAGGTGCCAAAAATATGGTGTTGCAAAGCTGTTCTGTTATCTGAGTGGCTGCTTTTGAGGCAGACAGGGTCATACTCCAACTGGAATCTGTAATTAAGTCTGAGCGAGTAATGCTCTTGTAATATCGTGGGATTTAAACCTTCGGAGTTTTGGTTAAATAGACCTGGAGCCAAAGCATTCCTGCTGTATAAAACATAATGAAATTTCTGTTAGTCTAGTTTCAAGGTTAAGTTTTTTTCTCTGTAGTGGAAACGCTATTTTATGAAGATACTCTTGTGTTTTGTGGCATCTGTTTCCAATATGTGAAGCAAAATTCACAAGCTGGGCAAGGTATCTATCTGCTTTTTCAAAACTACCTTAGAAAACTAGATACTGATGTTTTGCATCAAGATCCAACCCCCTCCAAAAAAGCCCTGTAAGAGGCTTATGTTACATGAAGAAAAATCTGGTTTTATGTGGAAATAAATGAACTTTTTACATATTTCTCCTAATAGTCTTCATAACTGATGTAAAGATACCTTAGTTGTCTTTACTCCCATGAGTGTACATTTGCATTTGAGTTATCTATGTGAAAAAGGTCAGAAGTATTTTTAAAAGCTCAGAGTCTTCATATTCTTTAGAGAAAGAGATATTTGAATTCCTTAGCATTGGAGTTAATTTACATTTTGGTAGCTGCTAAGAAGATAGATATATAGATATATATATGCGTGTGTGTACGTGTGTGTATGTATGTATTGATTTCATCTGGAAGCTGCACTCTTGTAGTTTAGGGGTGGAAGAGGGCGGCTGGCATGTGGGTATGTAAGAAAAAAGGCTGCTCAAGACAGAGTTTGGAGATAGACACCCGTCCCTGGCACCTAGAGCTTCTTGACCAGGATTTTCTTGACCTGGCTCTACTTTGCCATCTGTCTGTAGGAAGGCAGAAACATGAGCAGCAGTACTTCTGGATTCAATACAGCAAGCAGCAGCTTTCAAAGATCAATGTTGCCAGGTCATTTATTTATTTTTAGCCTGAGGTTGCCCCTCAGGATTGCCTAAAGATCTGCTTATAGACTTCCTGACTGTCTCTCCTGTGAAAGGGGTTTTCCAAGCTAAGCAGGATTTAGGGGGAAGGCCAAGGGAGGAACTTGGAAGTGAGGCTAATAAACGACCACAACTTTCTGCCGAGCTCTTCTGCTTCAAAAATCTTTAGTAGACCACTTTTGTGTAAAAGTCTCTTTGTCCAGACCTCTCAGAATATGGATAGATCCTTCTGGTTTGAACAGCCAGGTTTGGCAACTTGGTTCATTTTTCCTTGTGTTAATTACTTCTGCCTTCATATATGGCATGCCAGGAGAAAAACAAACAAACAAAACCAAAAAAAAAAAAATTCAGGCTTTTGTTAGCTTGCTTTTGTAGAAGAGTGATGTGGGGTAGCCTTCCAATTCTTATGACCCTGGAGTTAACTGTAGTGTGTCCTCAAGATAACATTACCCATGGATAGAAAATTCTGAATAAGCTCATGTCTTCGGTTTATTCATGGCAGAGCAATCCTAGTGATGGAGTCCCTCAGTGGAAGCAGGAGTAGCTACTGGCACAGAAATTACCTGAAATGCTGGACTAGGAGGACTGTAATTTGGCTGTTTCTCCTAATTTTCCATAAGAATAACTGAAAATTCAACATTTAAAACCAAAGCTTAGCCATAACCTATTAGTGAGAATCTTTTCTGTAGACATCCCTCTGCCTTGTTACCTGGAGAAAGAGAGGCAAGGAACAAACTTGGTGCTCATGCCCTTACCCATTGCAGTGGAAGTTTAATGCTGAAAGTCTGAATAGCGAGAGTCAGCGTGTGGTGACTTCACTAAACGTTTCCAGCTCCCACAGCAGATGCAGCATGACAGCTGGACTGAGCGGATGAATGACATCCCTGCAAATGTGACATTACCAGCTGGCCACGTGCTGCTCAGGAAACTGTAATTTGTGCATGTGCACTGCTTTCAATGCCTCTTGGGCCTTCTGTGTGCAAAAAAGGAGGAGTTACTATTCTTGAAGCCCCTAAGGTGGGGAGGACATTCTGTTTTAAGCAAGATATGTACTAGGTAGGTATCTGGTAGTGCTAATTAAGCATTAATTTTGATACTTGTCTATAACTTATACAGGGCATTACTAGGCCCAAAATATTGTCTGTAATTTTTATCTTTTACCCTAATTTTAAAAGTATTGGGGAAATAAGCAGAAAAGCAGAAGTTCTGCAGTAGCACCTGAACTAATAGGAGGTGGTAATTTCATTTAGTTCTTAGCACCATGATTTTAATGCTGTTTTTCTTTCCCTGTGAAGAGCCGTATTTAACTTCTGACATCTCCTCAGCAGAAGAACCGATGAACATGAAGATACATTGCATTTCAGTGATGCCATCAAATATATTCTGCTGTGGGACATTGAAAGTGTCAGAAGACAAGAGCAGCAGGGGAAAAAAAAAGTTTGCTTTGCCACCTAGCAGTTACTGAACAACCATGAACATACTAAATAACAGAGTAGTTTATTCATTAGTTAGTTTTACACCAGTTAATGCAATTTTTTAGACGTTTTGGCAGTGCTTAGCTGGTGAAAAACAGTTATCCATGCTGATTTATTGTTTTAGGCCATTTCTGGTGTGCAACAAGAGCATGTCATTGTGACAGCAAGTGACAAAATGTTGTGACTTGGACTGTTGTTTCCTTCCAGAGGAAGAAACTGAATAAAGGGCTTGGGCATTTCTTTCTTCAGAATCCTTTGCAACAGTAACAGAAGCAGATAAACAATGCTTATTGTCTTCTGATTGTTTCAAATGAAATAGTGTCATTTCTCAACAAAGTATGTTGTTTTCTGGTAGTACTGCTGTTTTAGAGGAAGCTCTGCTGTAGTAGAACAAGCTTTGTGATGTAGGTATGTGCAGGTATTTCTTTCAGTGCAGATACTTCTTTCAGTAGCAGGGCAAAGCTGCTAAAAACTTCCTACTTCATATATTTAATGTTCATAATTGACATTTTGCTGCTGAAATTGCTTTTTGGTTTAAAGCTTCTCAGCGTTAAAGCCATGTTTTCATCATAAATGGCATAAAACTGTAGATGTAAGACCATTGATAGGGGACCCAAGCTTCAGCTCCTGAATGGTTTACCCTTCATTTTGTGTTTCACTGAGTAGACAGGTAGAATCATAGAGTGGTTTTGACTGGAAGCAAACTTAAAGATCATCTAGTTCCTGCTCTGGGCAGGGACACCTTCCACTCGACCAGGGTGCTCAGGGCCCCATCCAACATGGTCTTGAACAGTTAAAGAATGGGGCATCCACAACTTTTCTAGACAACCTGTTCCAGTGCCTCACCACCCTCATAGTGAAGAGTTTATTCCTAATATCTAATCTAAACCTGCCCTCTTTCAGTTTGAAGCCATTCCCGCTTGTCCTGTCACTACATGCCCTTGTAAAAAGTCTCTCTCCATCTTTTTTGTAGGCTTCCTACCTGTAGGGTACTGAAAGGCCACAATTAGGTCAGCCTAAAGCTGCTTTTTTTCCATACTGAACTAGAAAAACTTCACATTACAATAAAAAAAGTGAAATAACCGTAGATGATCACTGCCTATAAATTGAAGGTCCTGAGAAACTTCTATGGTTGACTGTGTGTAAACAAGCCTCCAGCTGTATTTTGAAATTAAAGGGATTACTTTTCCTAATCAGAGGTGCTCAGCCCTCCTTGAGCTTCAAGGAAGTACAGATCCAAGTCTGAACTTCATAAGAGCACACATCATTCAAAAGGCCTAAAAACAAAAGTAGTTCTGTTTGCAATGTGGTTATCCTTCAGCAAAGTTTCGGCTGCCAAGGACAAACTGGAAAACATCCTCCTCCCACAGATGACAGTCACTCGCACAACAACCCAGTCATTAAATAGTTTGCTGCCATGGGCCTGCTGCCCATTCTTCCTGCCTGGTGGAGCCTTCCAAGGCCACTGTGATTGCCAGAGGAAGTCAAATGAGGGGGAGGGGTACCAAATTTACAAAATTGCTTCCAGCTAATGAGTTAGACAGTTATTGAGAACATTTCTTTGGAGATTTTGGATTGATTTAATTATTTTTGATACTTGTTCTCTGTTAGGATCCAATTCGTGGAAGATGCCTCTCCTGAATTAAGGTTCAGGAGAGAAGTCTGGTGTTAATCACTTTTGCCTGGCTGCCATGGTAAAATTCAGAGGTTGTTACTTCAGGCTGTGCCAGGGGACGTTCAAATTGGACATTGGAAAGAATTTCTTCATAGAATGAGTTGTTAAGCATTGGAACAGACTGCCGAGGGAAGTGTTGGAGTCACCATCCCTGGAGGCGTTTAAGAAACAACTGGACTTAATGCTATGGTGTAGTGGACAAGGTGGTGATTGGTTAAAGGTTAGAGGTCTTTTCCAATGTAAGTGATTCTGGTTGCTTGATTCTGTGACCTGGTTCTTGGCTGTGGAGAAAAATGTGCTAACATAGGAACTTGGGAAATAAATTTGGAATTTGAGGTCTCTAGGACCACCTGCCCTGCCTCAGCAGAGGGCCTGAATGCTGCCAAATTACAGGGTACCTTTTTCTTCCTTTAAAAATCTGTACTCAAAGCTATTTTTTTCCAAGTTTATTAGCCTGCTCATCTCATTTGTGGGTTTTCTCCACTGTTCAGGATGACAGCAGGCATCTAGGGAAACGAATTACTCTTCTGTCAAGCCCTCGAAGCTGCGCAAGCCTTTTGGGAGAACATGTCATCTTTATCTCCCGCACAGATTTTGATGAAAATACCGGTTTAGTTTAGAAGCCAGCTTCCCAGGGGTCTTCCTCCCTGCAACAGAAGCATGGAGCCGATCTCCCTGGCTTGCCAACCCAGGACCCACACAGACCTATAGATAAGGGAGATGCTGCAAGCAAGGAGACCCCTTGGACCAGCAATAGCAGCCAAGGCAAGGAAAGCTGGGGAGCCCCAGTTTCTACAGGGCTTGCCAAAACTCTACCACTGGCTCATTTGTTTCAGCTGTCCTGCTGTCCGGTAAAGCATGAAGCTGGCAGGAAACTAAGCCTGGCCTGTCATTCAGTGCAAAGTAGAAGTCCTGCTCAAGTCAGGCCTTTAGCACAGCAGAGACCTCCAGCTACCAAGAGACATTTCTGGCCTGCATGAAAGATTTTTGGGGGGAAGCAATAAACTGACAGGGTTTTCTGAATGACAGCTTTAGACTTAAAAACCTAAAGCCTATCTTATATAGATCCTCCTATTGACTCTGAGCCGATACCTTACAGCAACAGCTTTGTCCTTCTCATTCTTCCATCCCATTCTCTCTACACTGTTTTGCATGTTACAGGAATACCTGATTTTCTTTACCTTTGAGCTCCAAAAGGTGTTCTCATCTTTCCTAATCACATTACACCTGATAATTTTTCATTCTTCGGCCTTCTTGCTTTTTGACTTTGTCTACTCTGAATTACCCGGAGCTTCTGCATGTGAGAATATCTACAAAGCTTACAGCAAAACAAACCAGCTGCAGGCTACCACACACATGCATATGCAGAGAGGGACCTTTCCTTGGGGTTTTGCTTCATTCTCTCTCTTTTTTTTCCAGACCACTTATTAGAAATTCAGAAATCCCTTCAGACAGTTTTGGAAGACTAGCTGTTCTCTTTGGGTGACATATGGTTGCCCTCCTAAGGACTGTTTGACTCAAATGTTAGTTCAGGAATGTTTGGTACTAGCATTACAATTCCTGTTTTGCTCTCTGGTTGTAATCCCTGCTTTCACTGTGTTTTCACCATCTGTTGCAAACTCCAGCTGTTGCTTTTTAAAGAAACACTTTTGAAACATTAATTGTGGGTCTGAAAAACCTCTCCAGTTGCTTCTGTGAGAATTGGATCTCCTTAGTTAACAAACAAGTAATGATCAAGACATACTGCTGCTCTGAACTTCCTCTTGGTCTGTTTAATCAGCTCCTCTAGCTGGAACTAGCTGTGGTTTAGCTTCTGTTGTTTTTTCCTTTCATTCATTATTTCACCAGGGCAAGCTGTCCCTAAAGGCTGCTGCCGCCTCTTTTACATCTCCTCCATCTCATCCCTTGAAATTGCTAATGAAAAGATGTTGCCTGTGTATGCTTTCCACACTGGAAGATGGGCAGCATGCAGAGCTTTCAGCCCTGATGGTGATTGGACCTCCACAGCAGCCACTTGTCCCAGTAACTGTCTGAGAGACACAGGCCCCCCGAGACAATGTGGGCTTCTCCTCCTGCAAACTCCGTGCTGTTTTCATTACAGCACCTCCTGCAGACACACAAATAGTACATCTGGCACTTCATTTCCCTACTCCCTTTTCAGGAAAACACAGCCAGCAAGGTCTAAATCAAACAAAATCCAGCAGAACTGAAGAGTTTGGGGATTCCTCAGAGTGAATCACCATCCCCGCAACACAAGGTTTTCAGTACTGGAAGCTGAAAAATGACTGGCAGCAGAAGGCAGTCCTCATCAAAGCACAACAATCCGTGTGAATCTTCCCAATTTGGCAATGAACTTTCAGATCAGACCCAAAAACAGCAAGGAAATTTTCACACTAGTGTAATTGAGAAGTTGCAGCATTGATGGTATGAAAGAGCCCTCAAAAACCTGTTGAGGTATTTCAGTACACCTCACTAGAGTAGTTCTGCCACTGGTAATTTTGTGCCTATATTTAACTGAGTCCTTGAACAATCTGGGAACTGCAGGCCATTGATTATCACAGCCATGCTTAGTGACAGTGCAGGTGAGAACACGTAAGGGAAGAGGCAAAGGGAGGAGGCCAGAGAGCTGTGCCCTGTCCCCAAGAAGCTCCCCACCTGACTCCAAGCCAGCAGCTGAACCTAGGGAGCCCTGCAGGCATTCCTAACAGCATCTCCCTCTTAGCCCTGCTCCTGAGGATGGCTCAGCATCAGAAAAGTGGCAGCCTGAGACCCTGCTGCACCTGCTTACTTCAAGTCCTGGGAAGTCTGAACCTTACCACAAAAGTGTGGACAATCCCCTCTGAACTGGAGCAAATAATTTTTATGTACAATTTACTCTTGAAATAGAAAGGGAAAAAAACTCCAAACATGGTTCTCAAGTCTCCATGACACATCCTGAAGATTGCTCACACTAGAAAGATGGTGGGAGAAAAGTGAGGAAATGGTTGTAAAAAGGAAACATTTTATTTCATTCTTAAACCCTTTTCAGCTCTTGCAGTCTGAAGCCATTTAAGATATAAAAAGGAATCAGATTATAAAGACTGAGATCACATGTTCTCTGAATGGGACACCCCACCACTGCAGGGATTTTTCAACCAAGGGAATGCAATTCTGTACTCAGTCCTTGTGTGTCTTCATTCCCTGTTATAATCTGAGATGACTTTGCTGGCCTGTAGGAAGTTGAGCAGCACAGTGTTTTGGAAGAGAGAAACAGGTAAAATGCTCAGACATAGTTTTATGTTAAGGACCACTTATGTACCTTTTCATTAGTACTACTCCCTTACTACTTGGATTCATGCAAGGGTTATCAAGGAGTTTCCTGAGTTCTTTGCTTTCTGATCAAAACAAAACTAAGCTGCTGGTGCCAGCTCATTACTAGAAATGCCTTTAAATACCTACACAGCCTTTGCTCTACTCACACTTAATTTTAAGCTGGCTTGACAAATGACAATTAACCTGATTAGTTTTCATTCTTTTTCCTTCTCTCTTCTAATTTAACTGACTGTGCTGTAGATAGGGACATTGATGCCAGTCTCTGCCTTTTCACTTCCATTTTCCACCTCTGCTATTTGTGCAAAATGTGGTTTTCAGTTTTCTGGAAAACTCATATATAATGGGTTCAATGTCTTGCTGTTTGGTTTTTTCCTCACTGAAACACATGTCCTAGAAGTCATATTTAATTGCAGAAAAATTGTCATTTGTCCAGGAAAAAAAAATTAAGCACATCTATCACAAAAGGGAGTAAATTTGAAAATGAAATGGCTTGATTTTGCCAATACTTTGTGAGACTCTTTTCCAACACTTTACTGAATGTGTCATGAACACATCACTGTGTGGTCCTAAAATATGGAGTCCTGTTTGAGCATATTGTTGTTCATTGTCCTTCATGCTCCAAATAATCCTACATTACCATAAGACTCCCATGCATTTATATGCCTGTGAGAGATTTTTGTGTGATTCCACCTTTACCTTTATAAGGTTTCTTCAAAGAACAGGTCTGCTGCTGCTCCTCTGTTTTTTTCTGCCAGATTGTTGCTGAAAACATGTAAGCTCTCAACAGGAGCTAGAGCACAATAGCATTAATCAGTGCCTCCTGCCAAATTCTTGCCAGTTCAAAACAGCACTTGGGGGACTATTTCTCAGCCTCCATTCATAATCAGTGACCTCTTGCTTATTATTTTAACTGCAGTGACAATTCTGCTGGATCGAGACGCTTCCCCATGTGTCCTCGGTTGGATTTGTAGCAGTTATATTTCAGTATTCCTAAATTCATATTTGGGTGCAAGATTTGTAAGTGTTATCTTCCAGTGGTTCTGCCCAGTGAATGGGCTTTGTTCTTTTCCCCTTTCTGTGTGCTTTGGTTTCCATTTCTCTTACAGTCTCAGACAGAGGCAGCAGGGAAAACTGATCCTCAAGGACAAGTCTGAAACAGTAGTGAGAAATCATGGGTTTCAGCCTCCTTCATCGTTTCCATTTTTCAGGAAGCAAAGCCTGGCTGACAGCAACACAGCAGCAGCAGTGCAGGAGCCACCAGCCTCCCCAGGGCTCTGTGGTCCCCCCAGGACAGCTGAGCCCTGCCGTGCCCAGGCATTGTCAGGGCCTGGGTACCTCACCTCCACCTCCCAATAGTGGCCACCCAGCCTCATCGAGCAAGGGCTGCCTTTCCTGTCAGCAACGCTGGTGATGCTGAAGGTGCAGGGAAAGGCAGGAATGATTCCAGCAGTAAAGTGGACAATGGGATGGTGTTACCACCATGCTGTGTTTCCCAGTAATGTTACTGGGAGCTGCATGTGCACTGAGCTGTTTAAAGATGCCCAAGACAACATTATGAGGAGCTTACTGGAAGGTTTGTCTTAAGCCCTTCAGACAATTCAGGTTATGCCGTCCCATTTTTAGTTTCTTGCCTGCTTGTCGTAGCACTACAATGAATCTCATAGACACATCTTCAGAGGGAAATGGAAAATATCTTTTCATTTGCCAGCTGCAAAAAAAAAAAGTTAAGATGAATGGCTACTGTCAGCTCTGTTAACAATGTCTTTTGGAGATTTGTCCAATATTGGTATTATTTTCACACACGGTGAATTATTAGCTCTTGTCCCTGTCAAAAGCAAAAAATTCCATTTCTTTAGCAATGTGTTAAAACCTGAAAAAGAAAAATTGTGCTTCATGATTCCTGACAAGATTCCATTATGCTGAAAGGAAAAAGTTTTCTTCAATTTTACGTACCCCAAAAAAAATGATGTCTTAAAGGTTGTGATGCCTCTGTTACACAAAGAATATTTTTCCACATCGGTACTGTTACTCTTGGACCACACATTCATTACTGCCCTTCAAGTCTTCATTTCATCTAATATGGGAGTGTGTTCTATGGAAGTCACATGATGAGTTTCATATCGCATCAGAATTAATCAAAATATCACAAAGAATTTTTTTTCTCAAAATCTTTAATCACTTCTGAACAGAAATCTGTGATTTATAATGAACAGATAAATCACAACCATCTGAATGAACTACACAGTATTGTTTCATCATGTAAGTTTGCACCCCTTGGGTTTTACAGCAAAGATAGCTGGAGAAACCCGTGACAACTGAAGATGAAAAGGCAAAATCCTTCCCTGATAAAAATTCTTACAACTTCATTAAATTCAAGCAAGCTACAATGATTTACACTTCTCCTGAGTGTTTTCAGCACACTTTCTTTCATAAATAGAGCAGGGAGAATGGCAATAGTAAAAGGCAGGATTATGGATAAACAAATCAGAGAATGAAGACTTCATGAAGTCTGCTAGGGCACCCTGTTAAAAATGTAATGCAGCTAGCAAGTGTGTGTGCTTTATAGTTCCGTGATGCACAAAAAAGAAAAGAAAAAAAAGAGAGAAAACAACAAAAAACTCCACAAACACATATTTTTAAAAGATCTTTAGAAAAGTAACCTATTAAGTCTGGCATAGCCCGTGTGCCAGATGAGCTCATGTGTGATTGCTAAGAAGTGCCTGATCAATAGCGTGTCACTAGCAGAGCAGTTCAGTTGCCCACACAGGTCTGGTGACACTTGAGATGCTCCTGAGCACTGCCTCAGCCTCCCCCAAAGGGGACAGGTTTCCCAGGCCTTGGGAGGTGTGTGCCAGCCCTGCTGAGACACCACAGACAACCCTTAGGCATCTCAAACTGAACAGCCTTCTTACATCAGGACCATAACAGGAGCCTTATCTAAGGTCATAAAAGTGCACTATATGTCCACAACATGGACAGTAAGGCTGATACACTTTTGAAAGAAAGTCTTGGGTCACCCAAGAATTAGCCACCCTCCAAAAAAACCTGTTATTTTTATCTTCTCTGCCAGAGCAAGGCTTGAAAGAGGATGCCCGGTCACATCTCTGACACCAATATCCCTGTTCTGAGAAGATTACTCATAACTTTACAATCCAAGGGTTTAAATATGTTTCGGTACTGCTGTGCTGCCACAAATACAGAATTTATACTCACTCAGTTGGCTTCAAAAACAGAAACTGTCCAGCAAATACAAATACGAATACAGTCTTTATTAGGTGGCATTTTGTTATTTTCAAATGATTTTTCTCCTGAGATGACAATGAATTAAAATGGGATACCGACTTAACTCTTTTCAAGGCCAAGGTCTCAGCATCTGAAGCTTCGTTGGGCAAAGCTTTCTGGTTACTGGTGTGAGTATGGACTTCATGGTGGTTTAGGAGTTACTTCAAAGATTGGCAGCTTAGTTCCACTATTCAGATGCTGCCTCTGCTGTCAGAGTTAATTTCATATGTCCATTTTTCAGTACAAACCATCTATGAATGCTTTGAAGACCTGAAAACTGAAGTTGATCTGTATTGGCTTCCAAGTGATATCTGGCTCAAGGTTTTAAACTCATGTTTTCTGTGTTCATCTGTTGAATAAAGAAAATACATTTCACTGGATCAGAAGTAGAGATCTCATCCTACACCTGGTTAAAATTCTTGTGTACTCACTCCACACCTGCTTTGATGTGCCCCAAAGATCCACAAAAGGCATTTGGGCACCAAGCTTTGTCTCTGCAGACCCCTCAGGTGCAATGCTGAGATGGACTAGAAATCTTTACTTGGATTATTTCCAATTCTATCATACAAGCATGTAGATTTAAATGCACAATTTTCTTAAATGTCATCTTTTGGATACGCAAATGCAGGTTCTGAGTTTAACCCACACCTAAACTACTGTGTCTAACCAGCCTGACACACAAACTCTTGCATGAAAACACACCTGGTACGTGGTACCAGAGCAGACACCTGCCCCGTCCCAGGTGTTACATGGGTAAAGGCTGCCTCCCAGGCAGCATGCCAGGTTTGCCAGCATAGTATATAAAACTGTGATCCCAAAGAAGGTTTTCTGACTGTTTTTAAAGAGATTGTTTCACAGAGGAGTCATTAGTCTATTTAATAAATAGTGCAAAGTACATGTAGTCTATACAGAAAAAAACGCCAACGAGCTAATTATAAACAATTTTGTCTATACCTCCTATTCCTAATTTCTGTAATGCCTTATCTGATTTAATTTCATTCTAGTATTTTTCTCAGAGAACTGATATCTTTGCTTTAAGTCTTTATTTGCTCTCACTTGTCATAATTTAGAGGCTAATAATCCTCTTCATGACATCAGACGCACTCACTGAAATCCATTATGCCAAGGATAAAGTATGACAGTCTCAGGCGTGGGGAGTAGGAATAACAAATGAGAGACAGCAACAGATGCAAATTAACTGCTAAAACCAAAGAATTATATTGTACCCTTCCACAGGAAAACTCTGGGAGGAAGGCAAACAGCCCAGCAGCGCTCTCTGTACCCTGGGGATGCTTTCTAAAATCCCTCACCCATCGTTAGCAGCAAAGGAATTGATCAGACCAAAGTTTCTCCTTCACAAAGGAAATGTAGTGGGCTAACAAATGCCAGCTAAAACACGACGTTAAACAGAGCCTGGCACTTAGTCTAACCAACTTATGGTTAGCCTTAGGTTGCTTTTAGTTCTAAGTAAAAGCATGGCTTTACTCCAATTCATAATGTTATGTGTTTTCCTGTGCAGCCTGAAATCATACTCAGTACATTGTTACACAATCGTATTTTCTTGGATAATTTCTTCAGAGTAGGTAGCACTGTGCGCTGAGCTGGGTAGGAGTGCTAAAAATGATTGGGACATTTTGATAGCTCCCAGGCTGATTCAGTGTCACGTTTAATGTGGTTTTGGCCAAAGGAAGCCCACCTTTATTGAAAAACTGAATGCTTTTAATAACACTGCATTGTACTGCAGTCAAGTGGTGGAAACAAGTTCAGGGACCACAGTGGCCATACACATGGCTTTTACTCAAATAAGGGATTCCCCATGAGCGCTTGCATCTGGTACAGACAAGGAAGGAAAATAAGTTGGAAGGGTGCAACACCAAGCTCAAATGTAAAGGGTCAAACAGCATTTGTCTTTTCACTGTAGGTTTCTGTTTCCAAATTTCAGATTAGGAATCACTTCTCTTAGGCAAAAAAAAAAAAAAAAGTTCTGTTTTTCTTTTTTTTCCCCCAACATTTAAAGCTGCTGATAGCAATGTAAGACCAGAAAGGTTCTTACAGTTGTGCCTTGTCTCCAGCGGTGACTGCAAGTGACTCACAGCATTCCATAATCCTCAGAAATGCTCTTTTCCTTGAATTTGTCCTGTTCCTCTTGAGTACATGCAAACTTTGGACATCCACATTGTAATGGGTTAAAATTTAACAACCGGGCAGAAACACCAAAATATGTAGTGGTTATCACATTCGCCTAACTTTCATTTTAGTGGAACAGGATTAAAAGAAAAGCAAAACAGGTTCAATT
>WBMY01011897.1:949466-961296 GCA_013397315.1 Donacobius atricapilla | reverse complement strand
CGGCTCGGCTCAGCTCCCTCAGGGCCGGCCTCGGCACGGCCGCCCTGGCCCAGCCCGACTCCCGGGGCCAGCCGGCCCCTGGGCCCGGGCCCCTCCCGGCCCGGCCGCGATGTTACCTCATGGCTGCGTCTGTGGAAAGAGGGCGCGTCTCTCAAGATTCCTGTTTTTAAGCGGTGTCCCAAGGGGTGTACACTTTTTACCTGATTGGCCAGCTTAGCTGTTAGTTCCAAAACGGATCAACAATTGGTTTTTCCTACCATTTATGCTAAACCAATACACACATCTGTGAGCAGGATCTCACAGCCCAGGAACACCCTGAGGGTGGAACAACCTCTGGTGCTGTCAGCTGAATCTGTTTCCTACTGCTTCCATCTGCCAGTGTCCCATTCCTCTACCAGGAGAGTTCCATTGATCCTCTCTTTCAATGTTTTTCATGAATTTATTAACTTTTGTGCTGGCTCCCTTCCTTGCTATTTCACTGACTCTTTTCAGAGTGTTTTGGTCCCTTCCTATTGTTGTTCCTCATACAGAAGCAGTTTCATAGTTTTGATCACCTTTGTTGCCCTTTTCTGATACTTTTTTAGCCTCTATACACCTTTTTGTGGAAGACCAGAACTGCATGCAGAATAGAAGGATTGAGAAATCATGGACATATGAAGTGGCATGATGATGATGTCCAGTTTTCTCTTTTTTTCTTTCCTGGCAAGTTGTTAGTACTTGCTTTTCCTTAGATTGCATACTGATAACAAGCATGAATATTTTTCATGGCACTATCTGTCATAGCCCAGGGCTTTTGCTGTTGAGGGAAGCAGTCAACCCATCTTTTTATATATAAAAACAGGATTGGTTTTCTCCCACCTTCATATTTGTCTGCATCAAATTTCATCTGTCATTTTATTGCCCACTCAATCTAGCAGGCTTCTTCTGTAAGTCTGCATAATCATCTTTGCTGTCCAGAATAAATTATTAATTTCATATTCTCAGCAAATCCCACTCCTCACCCTGCTTTCATGTCCTATATGACAGTGTTGAAAAGCACAGGTACCAGTAAGAATTTCTTGCAGGACTCCCCTTACAATCTCACTTCACCATGAAGAATGACCATTTTCTCCCACCCTTTGGTTTACTTCTTCTAATAAATTATTTATCCACACATGAACTTTCCCTTTTGCCCCACAGCTGTTCGGCTTCCTTAAAAGCTTCTGGTGAAGGACCTTGCTGAAAGCCTTTTAGAAATTACAGTAGACAGCACAAGCTTTTTCTTATTCAATTGTTGACATTTTCAAAGAACTGAAGGTCTGAGAAGGTGATGTTCATCTATAAGAGCTATAACAATTATTCTCTAGCAAAAGGGATTGCTGTTATTCCAGCCAAGAAAATTTCCTTGGTGAAATGACAATGCAGGGAATCTATCACTGAGGAAATTGATGATTTTCCATATGACTTATTATCCAGAACTCATTTCCAGAGGAAATCACCCACATCAAGAAGTCAGCAAGATTCCAAAGAAGGTTTGGCCACCACAACTGAAGTTCTTCTGCTTGTTTTCCACTAGTATACGAAGGGATATCAAAACTCATGAATTAGGCATTAAACTGTTATCTCTGTATAAAAGATCAGGATGAAATCTAATGTATTAGGTGATCCTGTTATTTCTGGATACTCCTTCATTTGGGCCTCATCTGACAGAGAGGAGCACAAATCTTAACAGGTGTGTTAGCAGGAGAATCAGCCACTCCCCAGGCATGGAGCTGCAGGCTACAGAGCCAAAGAGAGGAATTGCTTCCTACTAATCACACTGCAGCACTGCTTGCTTGGCCTGCACATGAGGGTAAAGACTGAGACTAGATTATCTGCAAATGTTTTCAACTGCTTGCTGATTTTCGTTTTAATGCTGATGCCTGGGTTATAATGTAAGCTAGCTGAGATCTCAAAATCTTCATTTAAATGACAAAATATCCAGTTTATAATGCTCATAAAATAACTTGCAGCTCTACAAATCCAGCCTAATGGTTGTGCTTTGCATGTTTTTCACATTAGTTTGCTCTTCCTTTCTCTTCTCTTCTCTTCCTAGCAATTTTCAGCAGGATGAGATTCTCACACTGTTCAAGTTGAATCTTGTGTTATTCACTGTATTACAGTTAGTGCTACAATATTATTCAATTATAAACATGAGCTGATCAGCACACTGGGAAATATTTTTGAGCTTTGCAGCCAAATCAGTCTCTCGAGGTTGTTTCTTAGTTTGTTGTTGCTTTACTCCACAGATCATTTGGTAAAATGTAGTATAGTAAATTATGTTTCCACTTTTTATTTTTTTCTTGTGTAATGCTTTGTAACCAGTGCAAATAACAACCAAAAAAGAGTAAAATATTAACCCCCTAGGTTCCATCTTGCTTCTTGAAAACTTCTGGACATGATTTGTAGTGCATCTATGTGCCTGCAGGTCTAAGCAAGCACAGACAGCTCTGAGTTTGCTTCACACTAAACCAGATACATCTACTTTACAGCTGTTGGACAGAAATACCGTAGCACAGTAAATTAGCATGCTTGGAGGGCTGTGATTTGAAAATTAACTTGGATAAATCTCTGATACGTATCTGTCCACACATGTTTACTTCAGAAAGTAAAGCTCTGAAGCAGGAAAAAAAAAGAATAGCATGGTATTTTTTCTTTATTCCCCTTTGGTTTCCATATGCAGCCAATCACTATAGTATTTGAGCATGTCATCAATGCCCAGATACTCTTACAGATATAATTTTCTGTGCAAGTAATAGCTGCAAAACCAGTGCAGATTTTAGTAGCATTTATTAATTTTATGTGTGCAGTGATACACAGCCTGTTGGCATTACGGCAGACAATCCACATTAATAAGCAGAATGACCTTCCCAAATTTCCAGCCTTCAGGAACACAATTCAGTTGTCACTTTCATAAATACTTCTGAACGGCTTATTTTCGAAAGCAATCCCAATGAAGCTACATTTTAGCCTATATGTCTGCAATTAGATCTGTCAGTGTTACTCTTCTGGCTGAATGTGTTTAGCCAAAGCATACACTGCAAATTGTAAAGATAACGCCAGAAAAGACTACAGAAAAAAATTCTCAGTTGCTATAGATAAGTGCAGGCAAACATATCTGACAACGAATCATCAAAAGAGTAATTGAGATCCTCTTTTAAAGTAATTAAGCAACAAGGAGAGTTAACTCAATTGAAAGACAATATCCTTATTAAGGGAGAACAAGATAAAGGAGTATGTTGAAGTAGATGACACTTTCCAGAAAAAAATAAGCCATGAAGTCCCTAAATTGAATTTCAATTGTTATCCATTTTGTTATCTAAGCCTGTGTATATGTGCCTGGTATGAGTATACATATTCTGAGCTCTATCCTCCCTTAAAGTATCCATTCCCCCCGCCCCCCACTTGGCTGTCTCGGGAATATATTTGTTCAGCTAGTACACAGACAGCAGAGGTGCTTCACAGACATGCTGCTCAGTGAGAACAGCAGCACCTTCCTGTTTGGGGAAAAAAGTCCCCAAGCCTTGACGTACCAGTACTCACTAATTTTCATATCCTGTTGCACTTGTACCTTCCTGCTGATTTTTCACGGCACAGAAATCTGCTTCTGTAGTCACAGCAGAGATCATTAACCCAGTAATTGCTGCTTCTCTGGCTGTTTCCTGTGGTCAGCCTGGTCCTGCATATGGGCAGAGTCTGAGCAAGCATCTGGAGGTGAGGAGGAGGCGGTGATCTGTGGGAATGCTCCAGGAGCCAGATCCTCTCTGGTGCCACGGTTGCCCTCGGTGAGTATTTCTGAGGAAACAGCAGCTGTCCTGATGCCACACCACAAAGACAATGAGCTGGCTCCTCAAGGCTTGTGTCTTTTTTCATGTGTACCTGAATGAATGAGGAAGGCACAAGCCAATTCATGTGTCAGGAAGCTGGTCACAGATGCTACTTCAGGCTAATGAGCCCAGCTAGCCAGACGCTTCCTGGCACTATCAGGGGAAAACAGATCTTGCCAGAAACAGCCAAGTAGCTCTTGCAAGGGCTTCTCTGCCCAAGCAAAACCGGGGAGATGGTACCAAGTCAGGGCATGGCACCAGGAGGAGATGGTTGCTCCCCTGCATTCAGCACCTCTCCCCTCCCTCTCATGACTCCATGCACAGTACCGAGACACCGGCTGCAGCTCCACCCAGACAGGATAACCCCAGCAGGACGCTGGGACAGAGCCTCTACTTGGCTTTTTCTTCCCTCTCTCCCTGACACACATGCTGTGGGACTTGCTCCCCGCCATGCCCAGGCCTGGGGCAGGGGGCACCACTGTCCTGCCACCCCCATGGTGTGAGCCTGCCTTGTCCAGGCTGGCCAGGCTAAGGGACCTCACTGCTGAAAGGGACCTCACTGCTGAAAGGGACCTCACTGCTGAAAGGGACAGTGCAAACAGGACATGGTTTTCAAACTACCCCAAATCTTTCCTCATGCAGAGCAACCCCTGAACTCCCCAGAACTCAGCAAGAGTCTCCTTTTCCATAATGGACTTGGATAGGGGTCATCCAGAGGGCTACTGACTAAATTCAGTGAGATGCATGTGCAAAAACAAAGGCAGGATTGAACCAAGAAAGAGGAATGTTAATAGGTGAAGGAAATGGTGTTCTTCTTCGCTGTGTTTTTTTCTTTTAAATGTCATTTTCCCTACATGTAATTGTTGCGCTTTGAAGAAAAAGAGCACTATCAAATGCAGTCAGCTGTGGTTCAGGCACTCTGCCTTTTCTTTGTAATCCAAAGCACTTACAAAATACTCACATTTTTAAAACCTTTGCTTTCCTCTTCTGTAAGTCACCGATTTTTTTTTTTTTTTTTTTTTGCTGCCACCCATGTACAAGGTAACTGAGCATTTTTTTTTACTAAAATTTCACTTGAATCAAGTGTTTTTAATACAGATACTACATAAAAGATGGATTCTTTGTCTGGATATTCTTCAAATTGGCCTAATTGTATTTTGGTTTTTCTTTTAACTTTCATCAATTTCAAGTAAACAATATACCTTGAAAGTATTGCACTCCACAGCCATATGTGGTACATTCATACCACCTTTCCTCATTTCCTGTCACTGTAAATTGGTCACTTTGCAAGACAGAATGTACTAAGTGAATTCTCCAGTGCTCCTTTCTTTCCATGTACTTGCAAATGTTGATTTACTAGATTAAAGTAACCTGCTTACTGATGTCTAAGTAGTTAGGCATAAGAAAAACATTATTAATTATCTTCACTGACATGAAGCCCATCAGTGCCAAGGACAGCTGTCAGTCAAAGTTTGCCATGTGACTTATGCTAGGAAGCCAAAGAGGAATACCTAAGCTCAGGAGTGGCTCATTTAAATTCAGTACAAAACCATTTTTCTCTGCCCATGACCACTTTCATTAAATTAATCCTAATCTTTCAACAATTATGTGAATGCCATTATGCAAATAAGCAACTGCTTTTCAGCCTTGCAGAACAATGTCACTCACCTGCACAAAGGTTTCTGAGGCTCTTTCATAATGGCAGTCGCTGAACTTCACAAATATCAATTTGTAAGTATTGCATTCTGTGATAATGGTATTTTCTGTGAGACTGGCCACTTCCAAAGCTATATCTTGAAGCTGAGAACTAATGAAATGTTTAATAATCTGGAATAATTCACCTCTGTGCATCAGAATGTTGTAAAAAGGCTCCCATCTGATGACGCCTGCAGCTGGCACGGTACGCTCTGTATTTATCACAGTGCTCCAGATAATATTAGTATTTAATGACTGTGCACTGATAAGCTGAAACTGGATGAATAGACTGTCTTTCATCTCATTCTGCTTAAGGTGACACGAACTTTCATTTATGTCACAGCCACTTGCAGCTGTTCAGATGCACTCTAAAGACGCTGAAAGGAATACTCTATCAATCCACAACCAAATGAATGACCATAAGAATGAGTCTGTTGTCTTACTGTCGTTGGATTGCTTTAATAAAAGCATTTGTATTCCAGGAAGGAGGCAAGAATACAATTAATCATTGACACAACTGAGTAGGCACATTGTGTAAGTGAATCATTAGGAAGCAATTTCAAGAATATTTATTTTGATGATATACATTTTATAATTCATTAGAAGCATAATGAAGTGAATGCTCACTTCCTATTTTTATACCTTTGAATTAAATATAACTGCATCCTTGCTATCTGTGGCTCTCTGCAGAGCTTTGTGTTTGAGGCAGAATGTAAGAACAGTGATCATGATTGAGATAGTTAATCACATGAGGAACCTGTTTACAGAGTTGGAGTCCTCTTTGTATTGATGACCACAACTCATAGAACCATTGGAATATTTAGCCTGGAAAAGACCTTTAAGATTATTGAGTTCAACCATTCAGAAACATGGAATTTGTGATGGAATTCAGCCCCACACCCCAGTACTACTGATAACCCCTTGGCAGGTAAGTCTATAACTAAACTAGTGCAAGCACACGCAAGAACAGACATTTACAATGATTTTTCCATACTCCAGCTGCACTTCAACAGGTCCAGATATGGGCAGAATTCTCCACATGCCATGTCACTCTTCTGTACCTACATGGAGCTTGGTATGCTACATGGTTTTTCTCTCTTTGAGTACTTAAAGATAAAACATTCAGTTTGAAGAGGAGGCTTTTTGATAAATGTTTGAGTGGCATTTCTTAAACTTCATAAGCTTTCACGACAGGCCTGCCCACTAGGTCTCACCTTGGTTCTGTTTGCTGCCAGGGCTCAATGACTTACGTTACCCAGACTCTCCACCTGCAATTAATCTAACACACCTTTGCAGATGCACCTTCATAACACAGTGCTACAATGGATGAAACAAGCGGTAAATGACATTGCATGTGTGTCAAGTGAAATTGGTGCAACTCTAAACTAGTCCAGACTTGGTTTTAACAAGAACACAGGCTCCCTCAGGCAAACAGATCTCTTGCATTAGCACATCTGGTCATCTGGATCTTTCGAAGTAAAGATAATTTATTTAAAAGATCTTTATCTATTGTTAATGACAGTGCCTGTGAAAGTAGCTTGATTGGTAAGGACTGAGGCAGAAGGCTTCTGGGAACAGATGAAGGGTGAGCCAGAAGAAGGTGAAAAAGTAAAATGAGCAGTGAGAGTGTAGAGTTAAAAATAAAAGGTGTAAATCTAACAACTATTGAAAACTTTATGTAACTACTGGAATATTTGACATGTAAGCTTAGGCTGGGAATTAAAGGTTTCCTTCCTTTTTCCAGCAACATCTAGTAGGAGGCTGATGACAGCTCAGAACTTCAGCAAGAGAGAGTATCAGACACTGCTAACAGAAATAATCTCCACTCCTGAAGTCTTTAAATATTTGTGGTGGAAAGTACCTGCTTTATTTGCCTGACTATAATGTAACTTTTTCACTTTCACAGTTGATATCTTCCACAGTTACATAATGCTTTGAACCGCTTTTAGGTTTGCACTCCGTATTTTTAACTTTACATTCTCACTCCTGAGCAGACACTTTACTTGGGGGATGAACTAAACCAGAGCTCGGCAGCGATGCCAACAACAACATCAGCCCAGTGAAGCAGCTTGTCTCACAGAGCCATAATTCAGCCACATCCCCAACAGACCCATGGTTAAAGCACTCCTCCAAGCAGCTGGAGATCTAGAACAACTCAAATCTAAATCCCTTTTTTGCCATACGAGCACTTACTGTGCTCTATTTGCCAGCTTCTGAACACCCTAACCCTAACCTGGACGTACCCAGTGTCTGTATCTGAATGAGGCAGCAATGCCATGGAGCAGTGGCTTTGGCACACAGTCCAGCTTTAGTGCTAGCTTCCAGATGTGATTGTGTAACTTGGCATTAAACTACACTAGCTGCAAAGTGGAAACAATCTTGAAAAAATGCAGGTCTTTCCCACACTGAGGGCTCTGGACACTGGGCTTTCAACACATCCCTGGTTTTTGCACCCTTCTCTTTGTCCCATAGAATTCTTAGAGCCTGCTCTTGTTCCCGCATTTGACACCAGATGAAATTTTTTGCAGGGCTCTAATTTTTGAGGGCTGAGCCTGAGCCCTGGTTCTGCTGTGGTCCAGCCCCGCAAGGGCTATGGAAAGTGCCCTGGGCAGAGTGACTCTGGCCACATACAGAAATCAGAGAGGGCCCCTTACAAACCTAAACTCAGAAAAGCACTCACTAATTGAATTTAAACATCCCCAACAGCAACCACTGACTGGGATTTATGTATTTTTGTTACAGAAAAATCCTACACTGGGTACTTCTTCCTCTTATAGATGGTAGTGTCTGAAATGAGCTCAGGATGGGAAGAGCCAGATTCCAGGAGGAGAAATCTCTATGGTCAGGCTGCTTCAAGGCATGAGGCCACTTGGACAATGAGCTGTGTCTCCCACATCCTTCCTTATGGAAAACTGGGTGAAGAAGCAGCTAAGGCTCTCCACCTTAACTCCAGCTGGGGGTACAGAGATATTCAAATCAAAGTCCATTATCTGAGAGCCTTTACATGTGGGAAGATAAAACTTTAAATGTACTATTTAGCATTTTATTTTACTGATGTGTAAAAAAAAGTGCTTTTCCCCTAAATTTAAACTATAAATTAAAACTCTTCTATCTTTACCTGACAGGGAATGCTGTTGAATGACATTTTAAAAAAGGTTTCCAGTTTTAACTTTGCTCAGTTCTGCAGGCTGGATATGATCTGAATTACAGTATTTATGTGGTTTTATGACACAACCTGGTGATGTCTTGCTTCTAAGTGTTAGCAACAAAAATTAGTTCACTACAGAAACGCAAACCTGATTTTATTTACTTCATTACTCACAAATAAAGGAAGGAGTTTCATTAGAACTCAACTATACATAAGTCTGCTAAAACCTTCTCAAAGTACACAGAGAGTTTAATTCTCTTCCCAAAATGACTAAGAGCTCCTACAGAAGAACCCTCTTATGACTACCTGGGAAGAACATTACATCCATAGTGGAAAAGAACATCGCTTCTTAGAGAGGTAATTCATCATGCCACCTGCTACCATGTCCCCATGCTTCATAACTTATTTTTATTGACCAAGGACAATGCAGGGAAAGAAAAATGCAGTAGAGATGTATTAAACATTTAAAAAGTCTAAGAAAATAGAAAAAAATCCTCCCATTAAACAGTTATTGATAACTTCTCCTCTTAGAGGACAGCATGATGTAGGGAACAGCATTACTTTACTTCAGAGATAATGCAGAAGGCAACCATCTGATGCTGTAAGTCAGCCCCTCCTTAAGCACTTGCTGAGGAAATAGATGGGCCTGTTTTCTAGACAGTGAAATCATAGACTGAACTTTCTTTTTCCTCTCTCTGGGGGAAGTCACCAGCACACCCAAGGGAAGGTCTGGCACCAGCTCCAAGGAGGCACTTTTGGATGCCTTCTTGGGTAATTCTGCCTTGGCTGCAGCAACAGTACAAGAGGCATCTGGAGACAGGGAAGCAGAGAAGCCAACAGCAAGGCTTTCTGCATGTTTTATAGAGATGTCAGGCTTCTAATAGCATAATCCATGTCCAGGTATAGGTGTGTCTAAGGTCCAAAAATCCAATAGCAGGTGTGAGAAGAGGCAGCTACTTACAAATAGTCAGAAGCTCACGATGCCCAGTTTCATGGCTAAGCAGTGGGACTGGCCCAAAGATGCCTGTTCAGGTGTTCAGGTTCCTGCCCAGCCCAACTGGAACTAATCTTGCCCTTTCTGCTATGTGTTCCCAGCTGGCCCTTGAGGCCCCTTGGCCAGCTGCCTTCCCACCCTCTGTGCAGAGCATTTGCCACAGCTGAGCCTCTCTCTTGATCCAGGGCCACAAAGTCTCCTATGGCTTCTTGAGTCTGATATTGGATTTCTGAGTCTTACCACAAGCTCCCTTGTAAGTCTACCTTTAAGGACGACCTTTATATCTTGCCATACTGCTGCAAAGAATAATATTTGTTATAATTTGGCTTTACATTTACTAGATCATCTAACCTTTTAGAAATAGACCTTTTATATAAGTACAACCAGCAGTTTAAAAAATATTAGCTTAGTCTGATGCCTCAAGTGGTTGGTTCAAAGCACACCAGGCAGAGCAAGTCTCTTTGTACCACATGGCGGCTTTGCCATCTTATTATTGCCTCCCCTGGGTCTCTCATCCAGGTTTCATTTTCAAGGCTAGACTGAGAAGGCCGTTTGTAGTCTTACAGCACCAGATAATATTGACATAGAGTTGACTGATTTAAAATCAAAAATATGAGAGTGGTTCTTGTTCCTTGGTGACCTATATGTCAGTGGAGAATTACGATGGCCATTGCTTCCAACTAAGTACAACTCAAAAAGTGTCTTACAGATATGCCACCAGTATTTTCTTGCTTCTTTTATGGTGATTAGAGGAAACATATTTTAATTGATGTAACAGTGGTTTGTTGGAATAATGTAATCTCAGCAGATACACAAATCAAATAAAACACTTTAGCATTCTTCTTTTATTATGTATTTCCTTGTCCCTTTGTTATCATTCCAGTGAAGAGAAAATATAATGGGCAAATTTATGCCTAATGCAATTGGGGATAAATCTGAATGAGTGCTTTCAACTCCACCCAAGTATAAAGAACAAAAAGGGAAAAAACAATGAATCAGTACTGCCTCAGTTTTGCCAGTATAGAAGTCTCTCACCTTATACTGCTAAAATTAAACTAGTTGTGAAAGAGCATAAACTAGCTGTGAAAAAGTATTGGAGCTGCACTGCAAACCCCTTTAAATGTTTCATTAGCTACAGGAACCTTATAACATACTCTCATAGATACATAAAAATATTTTTTAATCTCAAAAATAGTAATTGTAAAAATAAGTACTGCAATCAGATAATGAAGATTTGAATACATGTAACTCAGGATAGTTTAAAGTGCTCTTGATCGTTGCTTTCTCAAGTTTTAGGAGAATCGATTATTCCAAAAATGTATGCATCTTCTTCGCTGGCAATCATGGAGCTTACAAATCTTGGAAAATAAAGAACGCTCTTGGGAAAGCAAGTTCTCAGAAGTGTTGATCCATTTACCTAGAGCAGGACAGGTTGCCCTGTCCTTCAACTTCTGGAGAAGGTGCGGTCAGTGCCCTACCTTGCACCGCCCTGCTGCACGACGAGCGTGCCGGGCTGCCGTGGGACCTCAGAGCTGCCCAGCGGCACACACACACAGGCTTCTCCACTCCTACTGCGTTACACTTACTGCTTATGCTCCAGTTACTGATAAATAGCTTCTGTAGTAGCAGGTTTTTCCTATCCTAACAACTTATATATCTGCCTCCTCCTCCTCCCCCGTCAATAAAGTCTCTCTGCCCGAGACACAAAGTGGTGACCAGAACAAGTGCGCAGCTAGCACACTGAAAGGCTCATGCACCTCTGTGTTCTTGGGGAGGAATTTGCTTCTTCCGAAACGAAGTAACTGAAAACCGCGCATGAATGGTGCGCCAGCCTTGTGATGAAGGCGATCCTGAAGGCGTGCATCTCCCTTCTGAAGAAACACCTCGCCGCGGTGAGTAGGTGAAGGGAAGAGATTTGTAATTTCATTTATTCCAAACCAGCAGCTGCAGACAGTTCAACCCCAGACAGCCGCGCCAGGAGCGGCAGGTTTTGCGTGCCCGTCCAGCCCGGCATCTGGGCTGCGCCGGCAGCGGGTTTTAGTGTGCCCAAGTTCAGGGCTCTGCGTCCCCGAGGGCTCCCCGCCGGCGGCGGCACGGCCTCCCCCGTCTCTCCCCGACGGCTTTTGGCCCGCCGGCGGCGCGGCAGCC
>WBMY01011897.1:924862-949436 GCA_013397315.1 Donacobius atricapilla | reverse complement strand
GCTCCGGGACAGCCGCGCCGGGGCAGAGGCGGCGGCGGCGGGAGCGGCGGTCCGGGCAGGGCTGCTCGCCCCGGGGATTCGGCGGCGTCCTGAGCGGGGGGTACAAGGGGTCACTGTCCCGGGAGGGAAGCCCTCCCTCCCTGCGTGCCCGGCGGGGGTAACCGGAGCTCCCGAGTCAGCGCTGCCTGGAAGTTGGAGAGCTCTGCTGTGTCCCCTCTGGAGAGGAGCGCGACACGCTGCCCAGCGCTTCTCCTCGCCAGGGCTCTGCCTGAAGTGGGACCCTGCGCTGTCTGTCTCGAGTTAGGGCTTGTCCCTTCGGACGGCGGGGCTTCTGGCTCCCCCCGGGTGCTGCCGCTCATGGACAGAAGAGCTGGCTCGGGGAGTATCTCTACTGTCACAAAACCACCTCGGAATCCGGGGATTTCTTCCTCCGGCTGGGGGTTTGTCTTGTAGGTTGGCGTTATTTGATTCTTCTCCTTCTCCATCAAGTAATGGTAAGAGCAGATGAACCCTGAAATTGCATTTGCAGTTGCTCCTTTCAAAAGACAGAAGGAGTGACACAAAGCACTTCTCTTCCACAAAGAGGGGTTTTTTTTGCCAAACACATTCTTCCAAGCGGTAATATTTTATCACATTTTCTTCATCTGTTCTAGAAATCTTTGTGTGCCTTTAGACTGTCAATCACTTTATGGGCAGATATTTTATATTGCAGATCTCTTGTAATACTGAATCACAGACCACTTCATAGTGTCACAGAGATGTCATTGATGAAACCAGGGTTCCAGAACTAGGGCTTCTTGCTAACTTTGTTGTTTAATGGAAACATGACTGCATACATACAAGTTAAAATGTCTTCACTGACCACAACAAAACAAGGGATGGTTTCCAGTTCAGCAGAACTGGTCCTGTTCAGGCTTTCCACAAAGTTCCGTGTGGAGCCAAATAATAAAGTAGCTTAAAATGTCACATTTTAAAGAAATGCCTTGCCTGCAAAATAGTAAGTACACTTCAAGTCCTCTAGTGAAACAGAAGAAAATGGTAACTGTGGTCAGTTGTGGTTCCTGACACAAAATTTGCCTTCACAGATATCTTACAGCTTTTATGACAAAAGTTGAGAACAGTTAGTTTATTAAAGATTCAAGAAAAGCATTGTTAACTGAAGCTATGTTTGGTCTTTTTATTAAGTGTGTGGGTTCTTCAGAGAGGGGATTTTATTTTGTCATTTTAGTATGTTCCCCTGCTTTGCAAAGAATAGCTCTGGTCAGTGTTTCCAGATGATGATAGGCAACCTGTGTGTAGTGGTTTCACATTTGCCGAATTTGTTTTGTTAAATTTAATGTAGTGGTTTATCTTCCCACTATGGAATAGAATTAGAAGAAAGGCAAAACAGGCTTAAGTAAAAGATAGAAACAGTTAGCTTTATTAACACACACTAAAGGGAGAACAAAAAAACCCCCCATGAAACCGTTTTAAAAGCGCTCCCCTCCCCCCTACCAACAGTNCTCAGTCTGTGTTAGGAAAGAGTTAATATTCTCCTGCTTGGGCCTGCGGACAGCCACGTGGTCTCAGGCGTGGCATCTCTGAAAGCCTCAAATCCAGGAGATGTAGAAAAGCTCAGAAACGGCGGCCGGTATTTTCTCTCCCCTCCACCCCTTGGGCTTGTGGGGTGGGCTTGGCCCAGCCTGGACTCGGTGCTGCTCTCTGGGGACCCGGGGTTGGGGGGGATCATCTCCCTTGGCCCGGCTGGCGGCGTGGTGCAGGCCGTAGGATCAGCTGGATGTCAGCAGCCGTGGCTCCCCTTTCTCCGCCGGCATCTGCTGGGCTCAGGGGTATGGCTCGGCTCCAGCCAGGGCCAGCCCCGGCACGGCCGCCCAAACCTGGCCCCGGGGGCGGTGGGCACTGAGCCGGGCCCTGCTGCTGCTCCCCTCAATGTTACCTCATGGCAAGCCTGCATGAGGAAGAGAGCTTTCCCAAAAATCCACCTGTATTTAAGGCATGTGTCCCAGAGGTGTACACTTGTATCCAATTGGCCAACCTGGCTGTCAGTTTTAAAGCAGATCACTAATGGTTTTTTACCATTCATGCCAAACCAATACACTGTGTTTCTCATGAATTTGGACTCATGGCTCATGGCGCATCTCTGTAAGCCAGTTGTACGTGCAGGTATGGTGCAATGAACCAAGCCTCTTTTTTGGGAAATAAAGTTCATGTCAGGTGGTTGGTTTCATGGGAATACATTCCCATTGAAAGGCACTACTGCACCATACAAACTCATTTAAGTGGAATTCTGCAGAGTTCAGCTGTAGTTCATTAACTCACTTCTAAAGCACTTGTGAAATGTGCCTTGTGGCTGCTTTCTCCACTACTAATTTAAAAGTTGAATGGGAGAGAAGCTTGAACTTGTACTTCCTTTCAAGTTTTATTCTAAAACACTGTAAAACAGACCCCCTGAATTGTTTTTAGGCAATGCCATTCAATATTCAAAAGCCTTGCTCAAATTTATCCAAGTGCTGGTGATCTTAAAAAAAGAAACTCTGACTGCCATTCCATATTCATGTTTCTAGGAGCAAAAGAACTTAAAAAAAAAGAGAGAGGGGGATTATACTTCTTAATTCGGTGGGAATGCCGTATCTACTAATGGTTCATTAATTCTGATTCAAATTGAAAGAAATATGTGATTTTTTTTCATTTCAGACACTGTCTAGATGATATAATAGACAACATCTTCAGCGCTGTCTTTGCAACCACAGAGGGTTGCATTGTACATTTTACATTGATAAATGAGGAATTGTAGTACTGGAAGTCGTGTGTAGTTAGCTGGTCTTTAAATAAAGACTAAATACCAGCTTCACTTTATGCAGTGCTCCTAATGAGCCTTAAACTATTCTTTCTGTATTATTGTGGGGTTTCTTTTTCTGTCAAGGCCTCCCCCTCCCATTTTTTTTTCTACTTCCTGAAAGATTAGTAGGAATTTAAGCAAATTGTAGGCAGAATCAGGCTTTCCCGGCTTCACCCAAACAAGTTCAGTGAGGTGAAAGTCCCACAAAAAGTCTCCTGTTGAAGAGCTGTGATTTGGAGACAGCAGCTCTGCATCTGCTGCAACAGGGAGATGGGAGACAGGCCCAGCTTGGCAAGGAGGACAAGCAGTCACTGGCCTCATGCCTTTTGGTGAGTTCTTCGTGTGGAGCACTGACTTCAGTGTAGAGGTGGCATTGGGGTGTCTGCAGGGTTGGGCAGGCAGCTGGCTCAAGCAGCTGCTTGGTTGAACAAACTTAAGCATAGTAGTCTAAATTCTGCCTGACCAGAGCAGGGCTTTGGCCCTGGAAAGTCCTGCTTGGCTGGAGGTCGTGTCTTAGAGCTGTCCTGAAGGCCGTGAAGCACCACTGGTGGCTGGACATGCCCCAGCTGCCTGTTTTGCAGCTCTGAGCATTCCCAGAAAGATTACTGTCTGGGAGGGTATCACATATGGATGATCTCAGTGTGGCAGGTCCAGTTTGGGAATTGCAGCCCAGACAGGTACTGGAAGGACTAGGAAGAGTGGTCTGACTGCTTTTGCTAAGGCCTGGGACACTTCACCTTCCATTTGACAGCCTCCACTCAGAGCACTGATCCAATGGGTGAGACAGCGATTAGACATGAATGGGACATGGGATGCGTGCCTCAGCCCGAGGGAGTGCTAATCCATCTTCTCTCCTCCCAGTGACTCATTTGGACTCGTGTGGGTAGGTCACTTGCTGCTCTTCTTGTTGCAGCTGTGATGTTATGCAGAAAGGACATAACTGCACTGCAGTCCCTCTTCATTCTGCCATGCTCACCCAGGGAGTGGGATCCTGAGGCTTGGTTGATCACGTTGCTCTCATTGCAGGCCTCATGGTAAAGCATTCATATCCCTGTCTTTGAACACATCCCTCTCTTTGACAACCATTCACAGGAAGGGATGCTGGCTCCACATGGATGAAGATTTCATCTATAATGTCTACAGGAGGAATAATTTCAAAGATATACCTGTCTTCAGTGTTTTCTGCTGTCTAAAGTAGCTGTTAGTTGGTATCTGAGATAGGCTTCTGGATTTCTCTGGGAAGATGAGCTCCAAAACTTTCTAGGTATATACAACTTTTGTATATCAAGTAACTCACGACAAAAGTACAGGAGACATTGTTGCAGTCATCTAATGTGATTTCCTATAGCATAAAAAATAGAATTGAGTAATTTTTTTTTTTCCATGATAGTATACCCAGATTTATCTTTGGGACCAGACAACATCTTAACTTCTTTAATTCATAGCAAAGGAAGTCTTTAAAGCCATCCTGCTAATTAATTATCTTTGCTATATATGCTTGTGTGTCTTTGAAGTCTGAATATATCTAGTTTTATAATGACTGATTATCTTGATACCATTGTCTTTTAAATTGGGTCATCCTTTTCTTCCTCATCTTCCTTCCACATCCCTGCAGGCTGCATTTTGTTGGGGAAACCTTGTGTTTTCCAGTGTTGTCATTACAGCTTTCTCTGGGCTATAGTCTCAAGAACTTTAAGGTAAATGTAACTTGTGTTGTTAGTTACTGTCCTTATTGCTGCCTGCATGTTCTCAGCCAGAAGTGGGTCCAGGAACAGTTTATCACCGAAAGCAGCTGGTTTACCTGCCCATACTTGCCTAGAGGCACAGAAACATAGCTCTCTGTAGGTGCAGAGCTCCTCTGTGCCCTGAGTTAGACACTGCACTGCAGTTAAGAGTTCGGTTCTCTCAGTCCCTGTGGGTACCTAGCCTCACTGCAGAAGGAAAGTATCTTCGGGAAAGTATGCAACCTAAACAGGGATCTGGAGTGATAGGTGTCAGTGGGGGCCACAGAGGGGATTCCAGAAATGTAGGGGCAGTGGAAGGGACATCTTCCTTCCACTCAGTGACATATGCCTTTACATTGCATGTGAAACCACTTGATGAAATTAAGCAGCAGTTTCTTTTTATGATCTAAATGATGTTAGACCAGATGTAATTTGTAAGCCTAGAGGGGGTGCTTGGAGCTCATCCCTCTGGAAATGGGGAGTGTGTAGGGCAGGAGGATGCCCCCTGGCTGGAGTGAATGCCTTGCCCCTGGTGGAGTTTCTGGAGTGTTGAGCCAGGCTGTGACTCCTTACTCATGTATAACATACCCACTGTAGTGTACTAAATCCACCATAATCTCATCTTGTGCAAAGAAGTGTATATGCTGTAAAGGAAAATCTTTCCTTTTGCTTCCAAACCTGTAGCAAACAATTCACTCAGGCTGGTTACATGATTAGCATGTACAGCTCTATAGCCTGTCAACATGTACAGTGTGGAAGTGCTGACGGCTTTCTTTCAGAGTACTTGGGATAAGGCAGCTAAAGAATGGACTATTCAAACTCTGAATAGCTTTACTTTTGACTTAATTAAACAAGACCAAAGAGAGAACTGCTGGTGGCCTCAGGGCTTTTAGGGTTTCTTTTCTGCAGGAATTATTGTGATCCAGACACAGTTACTAACACTTAGAGCTTCTTAGAGTTGAATTTGAATCATCAGTGACAAAAGCAGGGTAAAGTACATTGTTCTCGAGCAAATTAAAAATGTACATTATAGGTAATACTTTGTGTGAACGCTGAAATGTAGGGGGGAAACACCCGTTTGAGGAGGGGGAAGGTTCTAATGTGCATTTGTACAATGCAAATTCTTCCTGTTTTGACTGGCTTAGTGTACTGTTTATATGAAACTTATTTTCCCGCAGGTATTTATTTGGTAGCGTATAAGTGAAATACTCCATTTTCGCCTTTGAAACTCCAGCAAACTCTTGCAATTTTAACACTTTCTGAGGACAACTTAGTCCTCTCAGCACTGCTGTTTATTTTAAAGAAGTCCATGCCACTGTATATTGCTCACATCTCTAGTCTGGGCTGATTTTTCGTATCAGTTCATCTCCTTCTGGAGAAGGTGGGATGTGTCGTGGGGCAAGACACTCTCAAGCACGACAGTAATTCAGCCTGTGTTGGCAGGGCACATCTCCTTCCCGAGCTGGGAGGACTCACCTTGCATGAAGCTCAGGTTTTGGCAGCCTACAGATGTCAGTGTGTGTCACTCTGATTATGGCAGTCCCATGGCAGGGAGTGTGCTGTGCATGGTGCTCCTTCTCCATAGGCAGGGCATGGAGTGGAAAGTACTCAGTGTTTGCTTGGGAAGACACAGTTCATCAGCCTTATAAGCCAAGTCACGTGCTTTAAATGCAGTTTCCTGCTTGCTGGATCATCACCATCAGATGAGTTTGTAGCAATAACTCTTCACCACAGCCGGGGCAGCTGAAGCAGGACAGCAAACAAAGCAGAAGGCCAAAGCACCCAGTAACAGGATGGTGTCCCCTCCATGTGCTTACAAATGGTAATGCTGGGCTACTGTGGACAATGACTCGATGTCACAGCTGTTTGGTTTTTTGGTTTGGGGGATTTTTTTCTCCCCTACAACCTCACTTGCAGTAGATGAATGGCCTAATTAGAGTGACTCTTCCAAAACCCTCAAGAGTTTAAATTCTGGACTTGTAGGAACTATAAAGAAAAATGTGAAAGGCCTTTTCTAAGACTAAATACCTTTCAAAATTGGAATTTTTACTATACTAAGGCCCATACCTATTATTGTCTCTGCTCTATTTACAATTGCCAACAATTTTTAGCTCCCAAATGTTACAATAATTTCTTATGTGAGAAGAGCTGCATCCTCTCTTTCTGCTTGCAGTTTGCTGGCAGCAAGCATATCTGCTCTTCACCATAACCCTGAGAAATCAGTCCCATTAGGAGTAGGTTTTGTCAGTATTTCCAGAGGATTTGGTTTTGCCTGCATACCTTGTGTAGCTCAGGAGATCGGTGTGTTGGTAAGGCTATGCTCTGAGCTAGCACTGGCCTCCCTCATTTGCCCTTCCTCTTGCCTGGAAGGAGAGATGCCCTCTCCGGTCTGAGAGATGCTGCAGCACAGTAAAAGTTTTCATTGTGTAGAACTAATGGAATATGTGGGAATTTTCCACACAGTAGTTTTGGAAGACAGGTCCCATTCTGAAAATGAACAGTTACAAATGCAGAACAATTTTCTCAGCACTTTGTTTTTGCATATTATGACCCTGTATCTGGGTCCTGGTGGTGTGCTGTTCTTCCCAAATTATTTTGGCCCATCTTGTCATGAATAGATGCTTTGCAAAAACACTGTGAGCTGTAGTGTTGGCAGGCTGAGAATACAATAAGTGAATTAAAAACTGTACATACATTCTGTGAAATTACTATTATGTCAAATTATTGCAATGTGTGGCATTACATGATGAAAAAATGTTGGTAGTGTAAAGTAAGCTATTGATCCACTGTGGTTTTGTTTGTGGCATGCATACAGTTTCCAGTGTAGCTCCTCAGATATAGTCATAGTCCCCTTCCCAAAACACTGATTTTTATTATTTTTATTTAGAAATTAGGGTCTTCAGTAAAACTGCTTAGAGCAAAATGTTGGCAGGAGAGTAGAATAATAATAATCCAAAATCACTGTTATCAGTGATTCTGTTTTAAACAAACTATCAGTCAGACAAAAAATTTCTGCCACTGATTTCTGACCATGTAATGGAAATACTGACTGGA
The DNA here is from genome assembly GCA_013397315.1 of Donacobius atricapilla. Lineage (NCBI taxonomy): Eukaryota > Metazoa > Chordata > Aves > Passeriformes > Mimidae > Donacobius > Donacobius atricapilla. Next base: position 941,819 of record WBMY01011897.1, on the reverse strand, counting down.
TTCAGAACACAAGGTCTGGGAACTGCATGTTCTGGTTTTATTTTCTTTTAATTCAAAAATCTTAAACCCCTCGATCACAGAAGTACCATCTAAAATTCCTCATGATCTTACCATACCTAGGTAGCTTTTTATAGCTGATGCAGGTTCCATCTCCCAGTCTCCAAGGGATAAATCCTGCATCTGAGGGGAATCCTGTACCAGAGGAGAGTATTTGGATAAAGAAACAAACTGAAAAGGTTATAGTTGTAAACTACCGTGTTCTTGTAATGCTGGTTCTTACACTGTGGGAGGATTTTGAGTATTGTAATTTGGAGAAATTCTGTGCACTTTAGCTGTGGTATTTTTATGGACCAGTGACTTTCCTATCACCACTCCCAGAGGGGGAGAGTTTCCTCCTAAACTTGTTCTTCTGAGCTCTGCTGCTCAGTTGTTTGGGATTTTATGTCTTTATTTAGCACCAGTGTTACTCAGTCATAGAATTAATGTTGGGGTTTGAATAAACTTCAAAGAAGTAATGCTGTGCTGGCTAGGAACTGTGATACAAATTTTCTTTATTAATTTCTTAGACCTGTCATTGTAAAAGAAGCACCACTGAAAGCCCTGATGAATGATGTTGGATGCTTCACTGCAACAGCAGTGCTTTTTAAGTATTGACTTCTGTGGCTCTTGGGAGAGGAAAAAAACCAAATTACTTTGATATTCTAGGGAATCTAATAAGTTTGATAACAAGATAGTTCTTAGTTTCCTTGCTGTTCTACCAAGAAAAGAACTAGACAATAAGGCTTTGGAAGGTTTCAATTCTGATTATACCACTAATATATTCTGGCTTTGCAATTTGTGCTGTGTATGATCTCACATTGAAGTATGTATTTTTCTTTTAAAAGACAGTTATGGAAACCTGGTTTTAAATTTTTTGTTTTCAGATTTATTTGGGGGTTTCTTTGTTGCTTCTTGGTTCTTTGTTTTCCTTTTAAAACTCTTAGGAATACATCACCATATGAAAATGAATAGCATGTTTCACATTTTAGAGTGTTGAACAATAGAATTATGTGGTCCATGGCATGAAATTCTATGACGTAGAACTTTGAATGTTATAAACTTGCTTTGTAAATGTCCTTTGAGTCATATTTTGCCGGACTACTTACTTCATGTTCTAGTAACATAATCTGTATCAAGATGCCTTTAAGCTTTGTAGTCTTCCTTATATATGGCACGGATTTTTTGCCTGTTGTCCTTGGAGTAGAAAAGACCATCCCGTGTGCCACTTGGGTTTTTCTTGCTGTGGTGTTTGGGGATGGAGTTTGTTGTCTCCAGGAACAGAGAGCAGCTTTGCTCAACCCATTAATGGGAATGATTTGACCAAAATCCAGAGAGACATGGAGGAGGTGAACAAGGAAGAAGAGTTCACTGTCTCTTCCTGTTAAAGAGCTGGGTAGGACATTTTAAAAGGCTCTCTGGGAGCAGGGTCTGGACCAACAAATTGAACTCCCTTCTCAGCAGTGAGGTTGTACAAAGGCTTATCACAGGATGTCATGAAGGTAACACACAGCTTTACATGGATTCAGTGGCAGGTCCGTGGTTGCTACGGGGATCACAGATACAGAAAACATGATCTTCAGCTAAATGAATATTAAAGTTTGATCCTGGAATCAGAGATCTGCAAGGGTAATTGGATCATAATGCAGTCTGTGGTTTTAGGCAATAAAACTTTGATAAAATTTAAGTGATGAAAATAATTTTATAAGTAATTCATCTTTTCTTCACTTGTTCAGATCAGATGAAGCTACAGATGACATGACCAAAGTGAAAACAATGCATGAACCGATGAGAAACAGCAGTGAGAATGTTAGCTGCTTAGTTGCTGGAAATCCTAAATGCGACTTCACTACCAAAAAGACACCCTGATGTTATGTGATCATTGAACAGAGTTTGCAAGAATGGAAAACCAAAGGAAAACCAAAACTAGCTGCATCTCATAAATAAAAATTTTTGAGATTCAGCTGAACGAAAAAATTATTCCAGCCATGGGAGAAAATGCAAGTTTTTGGGAAGGTTTGATATATGCACATCCTACATGTACCACCTGGAAGCAAGAGGCAGAGGGATCTATCTACCACCTAGCCAGTATTTTCTTTGTTGTGGGCTTCATGGGTGGAAGTGGATTCTTTGGGCTTCTCTACGTCTTCAGCTTGCTTGGACTGGGCTTTCTCTGCTCTTCTGTTTGGGCTTGGCTAGATGTGTGTGCTGCTGATATATTCTCCTGGAATTTTGTACTGTTCGCTATATGCTTCGTCCAGTTTGTTTATGTTACCTACCAAGTCCGGAGTGTTGCCTTTGACAGAGAATTCCAGGAACTCTACAGTGCTCTCTTCCAGCCCCTGGGAATTTCCTTGACTGTGTACAGGAAGATTGTCTTGTGCTGCGATGCAGAAGTGATTACCCTGGAGAAGGAACATTGTTACGCCATGCAGGGCAAAACACCTATTGACAAACTGTCCTTGCTTGTGTCAGGCAGGTTGGTATTGCTTTGTTCAGGTTTTCTGCAAATATCTTCATTTTCCTGTCCTTATTGAAAATGAAAGGAAAAAAAAGAAAAAGCCTGATTTGTGTCTTGTTTGTTTATTTTCAAGTACAATAGATTAAATATTAATGAAAGTAATATAAATATTAATAGGTTAAATACACTTGTCTGGGATAGCACTAGCATAAAAACACTAAGCATAGAATCTGTAATACCATAAAGAAAAGAATTTGAAGTCATTCTTTTCCAGGCTGCTGTATCATAGCATTTAATCGGTTAGGCAGATAAAGGGAATAAATGTGAGTTTTCTGTGTTCAGGTTATGGCTTGCTGTCTATCTCGTGCCTAGCTGATGAGCACAGCATCTGTCTTATTTTTCTGTACTAGTATCATTTGAAATTCGACAAAAAATTAGTTACAAAATTGAATATACTGAGATAAGCTCTGTTTAATAGACTTTTTGACTTTGATACAGATTGTATTCGGTTGCTTTCAAAGCGATGGAAGAAGAGTATCTCTAAGGAAGGGAAAAAGGCTTAAAAGTGCTCTTTCTTTACAAAAGGATGTAGTTCAGCCTTATCAAGACTTGGAGACTTGGGTCTACAGTTACTATATATTGTGGACCTGTGTTAGACCCTGAGGCAGTAAATCCACCTGCTTGTACTCCCTGCCTCCAGGAGAGCCTTCTGGGAGCTTTGCTGATGCTTTTCTGGAGGGAAACATTAGCTTTTGTACTGTATGCAAAGCAGGATGCATTTGAGAGTAGGTGGGGCACCCAGAGGTGATGGACATGGACTGTCCTTGATGGGACACTTGGTGGGTGCTCTTTGACAACCTGCTGCATGGATAGATGGAACTTGTAGGCAGCTTGACACTCAGCTGATTTAGGACTGCTTGCAATGAACAATATGGATTGTGGGCAGTTTTCCTTAGTGACTTCCAGGTTCAGAGCATTCTTGGGAGCTCTCTAGGAAGTACCTCACAGAAGTTGCTTTTGGTCTTACCAAAGGAGAGGTATCCATCCTTCTACATGCCCAGCCAGTTAGTAATCACCAAGAGTTCTTGCTGCCCTTCACCATGTGGTACAGGGCAACTTGTGTGCCTTCAAATTTATATGTTATTTAAAAAGTAGCAAGGAAAGGAAATTTTTCTTTGGCATTTTCAGAAGGCAACAGCATTCTCACAGAGATCCTATACTTCCAGGCTGTTCTTCTGGCTCCAGACATGGTCCTATGGCCATGTAATTCCTGTTAAACATGGAGAGAGGCCTGCCTAACACATGCCGTGGGGCATTCCTGCTTCCCACTCTCAGTTTTTGCCACTTTGTTGTCACTGAAGTGCATGTTTGCCAAAACTAGAAGTAAATACCATGGTTTTCAGGGGAAGCAGGTAAATGCTGTTACGGGCATTGGTTTTTCACCTCTCCACTGCATGATGGCCTTTTAATGGCAAAGCTTGTGCATCACTGCACAGACCTACCACAGAGAGAATAATGTGTTTTGAATAAGGACTGGAAAGATTTTCTTTTCAGTTGCATGATTGTATTGTATTTTCTTTCAACTGTCCTGAGCAAGTTGGGTTCAAAAATATAATTAGGATAATGTTGGCCATTGATTGCTTTTTAATGCTTTCAAAGCTTTATTTAAATTCCTCGGATACTAGAAATAGCACATTCTTGTAGTAGTAATTGCTGATGTACAGGCAGTAACAACAAATTAACACATCTTATCTTGGTAGGATCAGAGTGACAGTTGATGGGGAGTTTCTGCATTATATTTTTCCTCTTCAATTTCTGGACTCTCCTGAATGGGATTCACTGAGGCCCACAGAAGAGGGAATTTTCCAGGTAAAAGTTAAGGGGGTTCTTTTTTTGGTTTTGTTGTTTGTTTGTTTGTTTGTTTGTTTTAATGCTACAGGAAACTGTTCAAGTACTATTTGATTTAGAAATAAATTTATTCAGTTGTGGGTTTTGCTTGTGATACTATGCAAACAAGTGGCATCCCATTAGTTTGGGAAGTCCTCTTTATCAGTTAGACTGGTTTTGCTGTTTTTGTCTTGTTACAACACGAAAACAGGAGTTTTCTTAAAGCTAATCTGGGAGGTAGGCTCTGTTTGCATTCTTTGGCTGCGCTGATATTCATCCCTGAGAAGCCAGGTTTCCTCGGGGTGGGAAGAAGCTGGTGCTGAAGAGGTTTCCCAGTGGGAGATGAGCCAGGGGAAGCCATGCCTGTGACACAGCTTGGCACGGGTTACAGCGTGGGACACGGTGTCAACTTGGGCTGCCCCTGCGCCCGGTGAGCCCTCCCTTTGCTGTCACTTGACTGATGCACTGGCTCCTGTCCGTGTTGGATCTGATAGCTGCAGTCACAAGGACAAATGACATTTGTTGAGAGCTTTCTTTAGACCTCCCTTTTCAGCTGAGGCTGCCAAGAGTGGAGCAGGGAGTGCAGGGCTGAATCAGGGCATCCATGTGGCACTGAACCGGGTGTGCCATATGGGCACGGGCATAGTGTCATTGAGGGTGACTAGATGGGATCACTTAGTCCATATCCACTCACCTTTCTCACTTGTGTTTTGCCTAGAGTAACCTCCCAGAGCTCTCTGGCTTCCTTAAAAGGCTCTGATTGCAGTAGACAAGTTCTGCTGGGAGAGGGGGGTGCCTTCTGAGCAAGGGCAGCAGCAGCAGCACCACCTTGTCACCTGGCTGTTCAATTCTCTCTTCTCTAGGTAACACTTACAGCAGAGACAGACTGTCGGTACGTGGCCTGGAGGAGAAAGAAGCTCTACCTGCTGTTCGCTAAACACCGCTTCATCTCCCGCTTGTTCTCAATTTTAATTGGCAGCGACATTGCTGAAAAACTGTATGCCCTGAACGACAGGGTGCACGTGGGGCAAGGCTTCAGGTACGACATCCGCTTGCCCAACTTCTACCACGTTGCCCTGCCAGAGACCCCTCCCGTGCATCCCTCCCAGCACTCCCACCACCTCCAGCGAGGGTCCCCCCGGCGTAAGCCCGCGGGGGTTACAAACTGCGGCTCCTTCCTCGTACCCTCCTAGGAAGGAAAATTCTGCTGCAGCCATTCCTCAAACCACTGAAGGGAAATGGAAGGTGGCAAAGCAGAAGAGCAGAGACACAAAAGCAGATGAAGCCAAATTTGACTGACAAGTGCCATTTATGTTAATTGGAGTAGGTTGAACTCCCTATCTCAAGCCAGCTGGTTGGCTTCTGCATTTTGACTGTGCAATATGTTTACTTTCTGTTGATACTGCTGTTGATCTTCATCTCTTTTGTTTTGGAGAACAAATCATAACAGTCTGAGGTCTTATTGCAATTGTGGCCTCTGTGGTGGTGTGTTGCTCTGTTGATTTGTAGTTGTTGTTTTTTTAAAGCAAGGTCATGGTATATTTTTCTCAAAAAATTTTGTCACAATAAATTATAGTCAGAATAGTAAATGAATACAAGTAAGTTGTCTTCAAAATATAGCAACTTGCTTATAATGTTCTTTTTTATGCCATGTGAATGTTCTCTCAATTTACATGAATAATGTTGCAGAAGAAAGATTAAGGAACGATTGCATTGGGCTTGTTTCTTAAAGAAATGAAAGGTTTTGAAATGCACAGCAATATTGTTAAAAACCCAAACAAAACAAAACAACAAATTCTGTCCCATGAGTAATTGGTTTCTCTCTGACTGTCCTTAAGAAGTATTACATGAAAACAAAAGAGGTATGACATGAAAACAAATGTAAGTGTCGCTGCTTGCATTAGAAAAAAAAAAGAGCTGTAACTGCTGCAAAGACAGCCTAGGGAAATGGTTGTGTAGTGTTTCTGATAGAATGTGATGGTATACGACCTGGGCTTCTGCAGTGTGAATGCCCTTTGTGACATGTACAACAAACAATGTTAGTCTATCTACTGCCAAACCATTGGAGTTTGTTGTATAATATTCTTTTTAGCTGTGTTTGTTGGGAAGAGACTAAAACAGCTGCAGCAATAAATACAATTTTTAACTGACATATTCTTGTTTAGCTTCCAGAGTCACTTTTCTGTGCCTATGAAATTCTTGATTTAGAAGATATTCTCTCCCTAATTCTGTGGTGTTTTAATGACGTAAGGGAGCCTCAGATCACACTTCAGCAGGAGAGAGTTGGTTTCAACCCTTGGGGTCACTGTGCCTTTGAAGAGAAGTGTCCGAATGTCTTTGCTAACTCACCTTCCTGCTGCTCTGCCTGATGCCTGCCAGTAATCAAAAAGTAAGAAGCATTACTATTTAATGAGAATGGATTTCTGCTTGATATGTCTGGAAGTAGATCATATTTTTAATATTTTAAAATTGCTGGCTTGTTTGGTAGGATGACCGTTGTGTGCTTCTTTATGTGTGGGTATACATATAAGTTTAGATCTTGTGAGTTGTTTCTGAAGGACTTAAGATGATGGATGATACAATCTTACACTTGAAGGATATGTATAAAAAAGCTATTAGGAGTGATTTGAAACACTACCTATTTAGTATGGAGCATATAGGATTGTATAAGTTTTGCTTTTAACTTTACGTTGCTTCCTCAGAGAGGAAAACCAGCCAAACCCCAGCATGCAATGTGATAATGCCCAAATCATTCTCATAACCCTTCCATGCAATGTATTCTGTATGTACTGCCTAATGCATGAAGTCCCTGAGTCACAGAGCTACTGTGTCTTGGCCAAATGTGAATTGGAAAAAAATGCAAACAGTTCACTGATGGCCTTTAAAGACTTGTTCAGATGATAACTAAGGCACAAAGTGCCAGAGGCTGGCAGCGTATGGTAAAAATGTACATCTGTGTAAATGTCTACAAACATAAAAAATATTTTAAATGCACAAAAGAGACCTTATTCTAGACTTAGGTATAATAGGAATAATTTATTAATGTTCTCCTTGGTTTTCTTAAATATTTGGGTTTGGCCTATTTATTCAAGAAAATTTGTCTTTACTAAATTCTGACCCTACTAAAGCTGATTATCTTGATCATTTTCACTTTAAAATAAGACCAAGGAGTCTTGCTCGCCCAATTTCTATATCAAGCTTATATATTCTANTGAATTTTAACCCATTACACAAGCTTATATATTCTTTTTAAGCAGTAGCATACTGCTTAGAAAGATACTGAGGAATGATGGGTGCTTCATGACATACTTTGATGTTTTTTTCTTTTTTGTGACTGTTGTATGCCTTGGTTTCTGTCACATACTTTCCAAACACAATCCTCTCTGATGCTTTTCTCTGCTGGAATTGGTTAATGTCTACCAGGACATGTCTGAGTCAATATCTGAACATACTCTTAGCTAATCTTGTTTAGGTGTTGCTACTGTGCTTTCTGGGCTTTGAGTCATTTTTAAAAAATTGTTTCTAGTTTTCCAGCATCTGTTTGCGACATGACTAGCAGAACATTTCAACTGTAAAATTCAGCTGTAAAATAGATAGCTACAATAATATAAGTACACACAAAAGGGCTGGAAGCAAGACAGATGTTCTCTCCACCTCTGTTTTTATTTTAATCTGGACAGTACTTCTAAAATGTACAGTGAAACACGCTCTGGTATACAACTCATAAACCAGCGTTTTGGGAGGGCTGTATAATCTACCTAAATGAAGACATACTCAGAATGATGTCAGCAAAATTAGAGAAGTTTTGTGAAATCATAAACACCCAGTCATTAGAGAGCTGGGGTCACTCAGCCTGGAGAAGAGAAGGCTCTGGGTACCATTATATTGAAGCCTTTCAGTACTTAAAGGGGCCTGCAAGAAAGATGAGGACAGACTTTTTATAGCAGGGCCTCTAGTGATAGGAGAAGGGTAATGGCTTTAAATTCAGGGATATTTTTAGATATAAGGAGGAATTTTATTATGAGTGTGATGAAACACTGAAACAGGCTGTCTAGAGAGATGGTGGATGCCTGGTCCCTGGGAACATTCAAATTGGGTGGAGCTCTGGGCAACTTGATCTATTTGAAGATATCCCCACTTATTCAAGGGGGTTGGGCTAGATGGCCTTTAAAGGTTCCTTCCAACCCAGACCAGTCCATGATTCTATGGTTATTTATAGGTTAATAAACATTTGGAGCTAGATGAAGTTCTGACTTGAGCATCATCCAATTTATGCCTTTCTTACTACTCAGAAATAACTGTGAGTGAGGTGATCAGATTCCTTCATAATTGGTTTAAAGAGGTGGATACTTGAGTCCATGCTGCTATCAATGAGTCCTTTTCCTGATCCTGCAGTGACTTTTTGCTCACATTTTACATTTTTACCAGTTCCATAACCTTCTGTGGAGTTATGTCTACATTTATATGCTGCTGTAGGTAAGAGTGGCAGAATCTGTGCACGTGATGATGTGGTCATTTATCAGTTGATTTTCCTAAGTCTTTATAATTAAATGGACATCACATCGGAATTGCCCTTACAGCCTGCAGAAGGGTTCAAATTTGCTGCTTAAGATAAGAAGCTGTATGGTCTAGGACAGTGCAAAACAGAGGGGGAAGAGGAGCAGAGGAAGAGAGAACTAAATTTCATACCAATTTTATCCAAGAGAGGTTTATTTCAAACTGGACTTCTGGCAAATTAAGTTGTTGGGTGCAGCAACATGTAGTTAGAGCTTCAAATCAAGTCTTTTCTACTTAGGAGCGTGGGACTGACCTTGCAATTCTTTCATTATGGAGTATTTTTTTAACTACTAATAGTGTTAAGTACAGGTTCCATCATGCAACTCTGCTCAAAACTACAGAAACTATGGAATAACCAGAGAGGATGCACCCCAATGTACTGCTGTAGCTAATACACTATGCAAGGCAAATTTTAAGTGCTTGAAAAAGGTTACTTTATTCAGTTGCCTGTGGTAACAGAGGCTGGGCTTTGTGGCTGAGGATGGCCATCCAGGATCTATGTTTCCAGGAACTATTTTCCTTACAACAAAGTGAATTATACATATAGAGATATGACCTCCCCTAGGATTAAACTGGGGAAGCTGTATATATGCTTGGATGATATTGCACAGATTTGCCATACCACAAAAACGACATATGCTTGTTGTAATTAAATAATATGTTGATGCTACATATTCTGGAAAAAAGTGCTCTACAGATTTTGCTTATTGTGAATGAAAAATATAGGACATATTTGGTCTCAATGTACATGAAAAATTAAAGCACAATATTGTGTTGCTCATATGAACAGATACTGCAAACCATGTGTTGAGTGAAACAAATCTGCAGCTTTATATAGAAGAAAACTATTTAAATAAAAAAGGAGAAAATTAATATCTATTTATTGAATTCAGACATGACCAGATTAATATTTTTTCTATTCCTGTAATAATTGAATGCATATTTTTCCCCCCAGCTGTTACTGCATAACAGATTTTTTTACTATACAACAAAATGAATACCATATTAAAATGTTTATTAATCCCTCTTGAAAATGCTTACTTTATTTACATTAATATGCATTAAAATATAATAGGTTCAGGGCTCCTAAGCAAAAACACCCTTTCTTTCTGTTTGTCTAATTCAGATGAACTTTCCTTTCTTGTAGATTTTTTTAATCCCATCGGTTTCTACTTGCTGTAATTCTGCCTCTGTGGGAATCAAAAGATGTATTGAACTTGACATGTAAATCAAGCCACCTCATGCTGATGAATCAAACCATGTAGGTGGAGCTTCATCAGCAGGAGTGTGTAGGAGAAAGGCAGCACAAGCATGTCATCATTTAGCTCTAGATTTGGGGTCGTGTCCCAAACCATGGCTAGCAATGCCTTCCTAGAAGGTCACTCGGCAGAGTGTTCTGCCAGCAGAGGGTTTGGACCCAAACCATCTTTCTGCAAGCTACAAATGTTGTTAAACCTTGCTCTGGAGTGGAAAAAAAAAGGATGGGACCTTCCCAAAACCTTGTGAGAGCAGAAGGATTTTATAGCAATTATTCTTCTGCTGTGGATTCACAGGCAATATTTTTTAAGTTGTCAGTTGACCTGCAGCTCCTAATTTGAGGGATTGGTAGTGAATTGTAGGGACAGAACTATTTCACTATCTGGGCAGGAGGATTTTGAAGACAAATGGTGATAAAAGATGGATGACCAAGAACGAAGACATCAAAGTCATATAAATAAACAACTGCAATAAAATGATGGTGATAAATAACTGTTTCAGCAGTGAAACCCATACTCTTAATTGTATCCACTGGTAACTGTCCACCTAAACTTGTCTAAATCTGGGGGATATAATAATTTTCTGGGAGTAAAAGCAACATTAGGCCAAGAAAGACACGGAGGCAAAAATCCCATTCAATGGATAGATGCTCTAATCATGTAATTGTATAGAAGTGGGAAGCACCATCCCCTTCTATAGAAACTGCACATCAGAGGCAAGCACCAAAGCATCTCAGATCTATGAAAAGAGGTGAGCAGGTTCCTGTCCCCAGGAGGGATTCTGTGGGGTGATCCCAAGCAGCCTGCAGGAGTCTGGGCTCAGTGGTGACATGGCACACATATCTCTTTAATATTTCTCATGTGTAGGTTTTAGGAAGAGTGCAGGACAATCTCGATACCCAATGCTGCACTTGGACTTCCTGTGCCCAATTGTAGGACATGGTTACAAGGGTGAGATACTGGCAGGTAAGATTTGGGATGAGTTTAAAACACATTGGGTATGACCCTGTATCTTCCCATCTAATGTTCTCTTACACTGGGTAAATGAAAAGCAACTTAATCCATAAAAAAGTGAGGCAAGCCAGTTCACATCTGCCAGGATACCCAAGGATGAGTATCTGCAATTCCTATAAAACAGTTGTTGTGCTGGAATTCCTTGCTGTGTTTTGGTCATCTAACTCTCTCACGTTGAAATCTTCAAAGCTTTTATGGATTCTAGCTGTAGTAGCTATTCCACTAAGAGATAAAATATCTTGAATACTTATTTTGAATATGAAGCAAAAGTGTCCTGTTTTCATTTACAGAAAACTTGAGTTCCTCAAATGATACTTTCAAGCAGATCTCACTAGTGAGGGGAATGAAGTGCTTCTTAAAAATAGTCAGATATCCAGCACTCTGCTCTATTTATCATTGGGTCTCCATTTTATTGTTTGGTTCCAGCTTTTCAAAAATATAGTGTTCTTACAGGAAATATGTTCGTTATTAAAAGAATTAATGAGTAAGTATTCATAGAAAAATTACAAGAAATACTGATACATACAATATTTAAATTGGTTTTGATTTTACAAACTATTAGTATCTTTTTGTTAATTATATTGGTTGCCAATTTAGTTCCAAAAGTGCTTTTTACAGTGGTCTCTGTCCTTCAGCTACATGCCAAAGCAATAATCATATTTATATGTATGTTTATTGCAGTCTGTATCCCTGCTTTTAACCCTATATAATAGGGTTTTGTTAATTGTTTTTTTCTTTGTGGAACAAAGAAGTATAATAAACACCATTCAGAAGACTGGTCTTATTTATTCATTGAAATCAGAAGAAAATATGTATTTTTTTAATTCTATGTTTGCCTTTACTCTTAAAGATCAGGGCAGCAAGGAGCAGTTGTGGCATGCTCTAACTCAGCACACGTGTTGACAGTCCTTTACAATATGCACACTTTATTAAATTTTAAAAAGCTATCTCTTTCCATTTCAAAGTTCTTCTGAGCTAATATATCTACCTTTTCTTTCCCCTCACTGTGGACTAGTCTTGCTATCAAATCATGTATGCTTTCTCTGTCACTGTTAAAAAAAATTATTAAGACTCATGTTCAGCTTCCCCCTACTTCTTTTTTGTCCTCATTCCTCAAGTTTTTAAGTTAGGGGTTCTGATTTTATTTCTCAGTTCTGTCTGTCTGTCTGGAGATGATAAATACTTGTTATTTAGTTCCTTTTCATATCTTTACATAAAATTCTAAATCCTTATCAATAATTTTTAAAATTCTTAGAAAATGGCTCATAATGATGCAAATATGCAACATCCTAAAGGTTCAATCCTAGCCTTTGCTTCTCAAAAATAGCCATGGTAAATATTAAAATGCATAGCTAAAAAAGGATTAATACCACAGGAAAACACTAATTGTCACTGTCCCAACACCCAAAAGCATGCATACATTTGTACTCTTGACGATATCTGCAATTTCTTTCATCTCTACAGTCACACAGACACGCAAATTCGTAGGGATCTCTGCAGAGAGAATGTTGAGAGCTGCAGCTGAAATGCATTTACTTCAGGATTAGTGCAGACATCTCTCCATGATTGTTTTGAACTTTATTTGCACCTGGAAGTTGTCCAAAAAGGGAACAGAAAAATCACAGCCAGTCCATCCAGTGCTGCCAAATCTGCTGTAGTGGAGACCCCTAAAAATGGGCTGTCACCCAGGGAGGGGACAGATGCAATGCAAAAACATGGCTCTATTACTTGTCTTCCAGTTCTGTGTGAAGTAAGAGCTTCCTCACGTAAACAGATAGCAATGTGTCGGTAACTGTTTGAGTTCCAGGCAAGCAATGTGGTCAGACTCCATATCTGGTATTCCTCTATTTGCAGAGAGAAGCAAACCCCCTGAGACAGGTTCCCATTATTCCCCAATGCTGTTAGCGAGCTGCCCTGGCAGGGCAGTGGCAAGCACTCCATGGCTCTGCTTTAGGAAATCCAACCCATTTTATATCAGCTCTCCTGGTTTTGGGGGGAGTCATGTGATTTAGGTAGAGCTAGAGCAAGCATAGCAGGCCCTTCTATCAAGTCCCAGAAAAATCACTTGCAAGCAGTTCATAGGAATTGTTCACTGAGCAATTTCAAATAATGAACATACAAAATAAAGTGTCAGCAGGGAACCGCTCGTGCATAATTTGGGAACAGGGATAATTGTTCAGTGTGATTGAATAAATTGTTTACTGTGCAGTTCAGGTAACTTTAATGGCAAACAATTTTACTCTGTCCTTACACCTCAGGATCATGTACCCTTTAGATAAACATCTACATCAACCATCTGTCAAACTTTGACTACTTTGTCTGATTATTGTAGAAAAAAGTTGGCTCCTGGCTCTAAGCTAGCAACAATCAATCACTATACTATTAGTCAGTTACGTGGAAGCCCTGGGATGTGGTGTTTCATATCTTGGATTCAAACAAAAATATAGTCCTCCTTGTATTAACAGGAGATACCTTTCCTGCAGGTCTTGCATTGGAAGAACTGCCTGACTATACATCAGAAAATACGTGTCAGAGGGCCTGAGGTAAACATGCACTGGAATGCACATACTCATGTTAAATAATCCTCCAGAATACTAAAGAGCTGAGAGAATATTTGTCATTCACAATCTCTTCCATACAAACTTCCTTCCAATAAAACGTAATTCTTGAGGATGCTTTCAGGCAAAACCCATATAAATAAATTTTCTGCAGAAAATGCGTGTGATTTTTCAGTTATATGGCACAAAATTTCAGCAAGTGGGATGGGATTTGCTAGTGTATTTTGTCCCACTCCAGACAGTTGTCAAATACACATAGGATGAATTACTTTATAAAGGAGCCCACTTACAGAGCCTATGGAGGGAATTTAAAAGATTAGTTGAGTAGATGCTGAGTACGCTTCCTGAAACTATAAATGGAAACATTTCATAGATCTTGCCATTGTCTGAAAATAGCCCTGTCAGCCTGGCACATCTGGGATCCTGAATACAAAGCATTTGTTCTCTTTAGTGAAAACTTTGCCTAAAAAAGGCTGTGACATTGGGCTCTCATTTGGAAGAGGCAAAGTGCTTGCAGTTTCAGGAGAAGTTTCTTCCTCATCTGCTTTATAAAGTTTTTCAGTGCCTGGCTAGGCTAAACTGAGAAACAGGAGAGGAGGTTCAGGTCTCAGCTGTGCCTCTGAACTCCTGCCTGTCCTCTTCTGAGATCAAACACCTTCCTGCATTATCAGCAGGATGGTATTTTCCCTGGAATCCAGAAGAACAGGCAGGCACCAAGAGGTCAAGGTATACTGCTGAGGATCACAAAGCTGGTTGCTGGAGATAAGGAACAAGACTGAGCAATTTGCAACTACCATGCGACATTTTCTACTGTGGACTTTTACTGTGAAAAATAACTATATAATTGGAGAAAGCACTTAAGCTATCAAGAATGTAACAGCAGAAGAAAGAGAAGAAGCCTGCATCAATGAACAGCTGTAACACCATTAGACCTCTCTGCTAACGAAATGCATCAATTCAACACAAATCTCCAAAAATTGATCTGTCTGTCCAAAGCCAATTCCTCATTCATTCTGTGTAAATGCAAACAGTTATTTCTTGCCTCTGTCAGATTAATCTATATTAGCAGACTTCAAAGAACCTGCAGCTTGTTGACAAAGATTCGTTAAAGCAGTCTTTATAGTGATTTAACAGTAGGACATTATTTAATTAAACCAGCCCATTCTCCTGCAGTACATGAGACCTTATTTTAACGGGGTAAGTTCTACTTAGTATTTTTAACTTAGAAAACATTTGTTATCTGTGTTAGTATAGGTAATGTTATCTAATATTATCTGTAAAACTAAAGTCAATAATCTATTTTATAAAATTAATGCCAGGAATTCTATTAGAGAAAATTGTTCTGTGCACAGGTGCACACCACAGCACAAGACTAGAGTCTGTCAGAGCCATGTTTATGTGCTCCACCTGCTTATGGTCCTCCTGGAGAGACAGGATATAGGGGCATCTCTCAGATCTGCTCTCATTTCCCTCTCCCCGCTGACAGCCGAAATGGTAGACACCACCACCTCCATGTAGTCTTGATTTTTACTGCCCTGCTGCAGAGGGGAAATGGCATTTAAAATATGAAGATGCCAAGAGACTAGCTGTCGTTGTTCAACACACACACACACACACACACTTTGGTGAGAAGGCATGAACTGTTTATTATTAAATCCATTTTATAGTATTTCTACAAAGGCCAGGGATTGAGGGAGAAGGTTGACATCTCTCCCCATCCCATTGGTCAAGACAACTGTCTATCATCCATATCTCTAAAATAAAGAATGTAAACTACCTTGACTAACGAAAACATTGCTTCTATTTATAACACCTGTGTGCAAGAAACTACCTAAGAACTGTGAACTGTGAGACACAAACAGAAGGCTGAAAAATCAGGGCAACAACTAGCCACAATCAGGACGAAGCTCTACACTGTCACATGGCTGCAAATATAATTAGTTCTTTGCCAAGCTTTCCTAACAAACTTTTTTTTTTTTTCTTTTTGGTATTGGGCTAAGCACATGGTTTTTACCAACAAGGTTTCCCTCAAAATTAAAGAAGACCTAGAGGGTAATGAGAGAGGTACAAAGATTTTAGAGAAGACACAACCAGTAGGACAAACTGTGCTTCTCTAACACATGATGTTCAGTAACATGCTAGAAAATGCTTAACACATCAGTTTGGATTGGGATAGGAACTCTCTGACAGGCTGCTTTGTGCAGCTTTTGGAAGTTACTTGGCTTTGCTCCAGCAAGCGTAGCTGAATACTGTCAATCTCAAACACATGCTAGATGCTATCACTCATGACCATTCCTGTAGCCATGCTATCCTGACTCGATCTTCCTACCCTTTTTCCAGCTCACTTACACTGCATATCTCAGGAAAGAGAAGGTACATCCATAAAAATGGATGGATAACTGTGACAAAGGCAGGGTCTACTCGGACACCTGTTGATGCATACGAGTATAAAGTTAGTTCGAAACCAAGCTGGGATTCTGTATGCTTTCCAAAAAACATTTAAGAATAATGCTGACCATATGCTCTTGGCTGCTGAAAATCCCACTTTGTAGCTAGCTCATCAGGATATATTGAAAGGGTTTTTCTGCCTTGGCAGTCCTCATTTATCACCGACAGTCAGGTTTTGAGATGGGCTGGAACGCCTTTCATCACTGAATGCTACTCCTCAGCCTCCTGGGGATGAAGGCACGCTCGGTGGTTGCTTCGCCCGTCCTGTAAGACTGGTAGTGCCGGCGGGGCCCGGACAGGGCACGGGCCGAGCCGATGCCGNGGGCGGAGCCGATGCCGACATGCGGGAACACACACGTCCGCCTTTGGAAACGCGCCGTTTCCTGGGGGCTGTCAAACTGCCACGCCAGCAAACCTGGTGACATTTCTTAAACATCACGCTCGTGACCAAGCAACCACAGCAGGTGCCGAGTTGAGAAGAGCGGTTTTATAAAGGCTGTTGAGGCTCCTTGACACACCATGTAGGGGCAATACCGCTGGCCTCAGGTTTAGGGGAGAATTCAGCTCTTCTAATTTTAACCCCCCCAACAGCTGGGCGAGCTGCCCGGGCGCGGGGCTCCGGCTGCGCGGCACGGCCGCACCTCTGCGCGGGGGCTCTCCCCGCTGTTTTAGGCGGCCTGTTGGGCACTGCCCGCCGGCCGCAGGCCCGGGCCCGGCGGGGGCGATGCTGGCGGGGCCGC